>JANIJH010047977.1:0-10307 GCA_024520975.1 Erythroxylum areolatum | reverse complement strand
AGCGATTTACTTCCATCCAAAAATTGATATTCTTAAAGACAAAATTGAAACTCAATTTCTTCATAACAATTGTAGATCTATTTCTCTAGTTTAATCCAAATTAAGAATCACTTCATTTAGATTAGTAGAACAAAAGTTATGGTCAAAATACTTTCAGATCTTACTAATCCAAGACTGAACACTAATCTGAACTTCAATTCATAAATTGAAGATTTTAAGGGCTAAATTGAAATTCGATTCCTTCATATGACTAGTAGCCCCATGTCTTTAGTTTATTTTGGAGCAAGAATCAACCCAATTGAATCTCCACAGATTGAGATATCACCAAAATACTAAAGTATGTTCAGAAAAATATCCCACTCATCATCAACTTACTACATTCACTATCTTAATCTTGTATATCATTTCAAATTCAAGAATTCTTCTTTTCTTTACACATTAATAATCACCAAATTTTCTCATTTCATATTTTTACATTCCAAGAAAAGTTCGGGGTCCAACAACCTAGGTGTATTTGGACTTGATTGAGGCTTAAAATGAACTTAGTTTGATGATGAATCAATTGGTTAAGTATTTGATGAGTTTACGTTATTAATTGATCTTATAATTTAAGGAATGGATTGTTTGATATCAATGCCTATGAATTTAGGAAGTATGAGTTGTTAATGGTATAAGGATGTTCCCATGAATGTAAATGCGATTCAAAGGATATGAACAATGTGAATTATCTATAAATGAATGAGAGTTGGGAATTCGTGTGAATATAAAGCATTAGAAAAGGATTGGCTATCATATGATTGATGAATTGAGAGTGACCAAACTTACTTAAGGTATAAACCTAATTTCAAACAAGTTATGTACAAGTTATAATGAATGAGTGATCAAGACTTGTGAATAAAGATACATACCTAGAATAGTCAATTGAGCATACATTGTATATGACACATGCGCATGTGCATGGATGAATAATTATGTGATTGATCAACTTAGTAATATGTGAATTATGTGTTTATTGCATGACAGTAGAAGAACAAATACACCATCAACATCTAGATATTGTCAGATCATGAAGGCAATAGCTTACTGGAGCATATTGTGAGCCAACCTAGATGCGTAAACTCAATTATATGTGTGTTTTGTATGAGTTATAAGTGTAGTGAGTTAACCTAGATGTTTTCTTACTATGATTGAATTATTTTGATTATTGTTAATTACTGATATGATTGTGATAATTTTCAACCATCAATTGTTCAAGGAGATCATTTTTTGAGACTGTATAGGAAGTGCATACTGATTGTATATGAATGTGGGAAAAATGTGTACTCAACTAAATGTTAAATGCCAGACTCCGATCTGATGACTGTGATAAATGACTGCACACTGAATGAAAGTGATTGATGGCACATTATGTGAAATGATGCATTTAATGACATTTATGTGCATGTTCAGATAATTGAGTTGTGACTGGAGTGACCAACGTGAAAAAGAGCTTAAAGCTCATAAATGTCCACATAGAGCCACATGCTCAATGACAATAAGCCCGGTATCCATAATAGGTAAGGGATAGTATCAAAAATGAGCTCTGTATCCGCAATAAATATGAGACAGTTGAATAGGCGCTCAATCAAAATAAAATAAAAATAAAAGTGGAGTCTCATGTCCATTTGCATCCATAACTTTACATGCACCATGTGAATATTTGCAAAGAATGACTAAATTGAGTGAATATAATGATATGCTATGTTTGTGTACATGTTGATGATATGAATGAGATGAAAGGAGTGATTAGATTATCCTGAAATGATTATATGAAATGTTTGTATTCATAACGAGCTTGTTGAAATATGATGAATAATACGATTAGGTACTAACTTCTAAATGACATGATATATGGGATTTGATTCTGAATGATGTGAGATACTGATTGAACTATGTTATATACTTGTGATGTTTATATCTGTTTGAGCAAGCACATCTATGATGGTTCACTCACTGAGTTCGTAAATTCATCAAAATTGCAACGTTGTTTTTCAGGTTCAGAAGAGACCTAGCTAGTTTAGTTGAAGTAACTTCTGCATTTAGATATGGGTCAGTGTCAGGATCAGTTGTACCTGTAAATGTCTTAGTTATGTTGTATCAAGGATTGTATCTATCAACTATTGTATATTGTACATGTGAATTTTGGAAATGTAATGACATTTGAGACTATATATGTTTAGGAATAAAAATGGAACATAATTATTGGAATGTTTTAAGTTATGTGTGATGGATTAAAAAGTAAAAAATGAATTGTTTTAACCACCTTAACATGCTGGAAAAACATAATTATTGGAATGTTTTATGTTATGTGCGATGGATTAAAAAGTAAAAAATGAATTGTTTTAACCATCTTAACGTGCCATTTTCATAGAGCATGTTCCTGAATATCCTTCAGTATGTTGGGTATATGCTCTATGGAAGTGGTAGGTTACAGATATGTTTGGTTTTTACACTCCATGCTAAATTTCCTTACAATCCCAATAGCCTTTTCCAACGATGCCTTAGACCTTGAGGTTATAGGGGCTCAACTTTTAGTGATGGAATGGTTGCCTCCCACTGTCGAGGTTACCACTAGGTTGCCTCTCCTTATAGAAGCTATCATTTTCAAGACGGTTAGAAATGCTTACTATTTCCTAGCAAGTGAGTATGCATGTTGTAACATCCAAGGTTCGAGGAGCTTAACAAAAACCTCTAATTTTGGCTTTAACCTTTAAGAAAAATCCCATGAGATATTCCTTTAGCGATGTCAAGCTATTGGCATTTTGATCAAAATTTACACAATATTATTACCTTGAACGTCTTTATCAAAGCTTTTTGAAATCCCCCACTAGATCTTTAAACACCTTGTTATCAAATCTTTGTTAAATAGAGTCCTTTGGTTGCTTCTACCTCTAAGGTTCCCCCATGGTTCATTGTCGACAACTGATTGTAGCCACTTGTTCAAGCCAAAAATAGGATGGAAGGTGCTTATCATTAAATATACTCTCCGTAACTTCAATGATTGTTCCATTCTTTCACTCCACTAAACCATTTTGTTGTGATGTATATCTTACTATCAGCTACCTTTAAATCCTAAATTGGTTACAAAATGATTCAAATTCTTGGGATGTAAATTCACCCCCACTATTAGTTCATAGATTAATGATAGAATTTTTAGACTCCTTTTCTACCACTACTTTAAATTTTTTAAAGCATTCAAGAACTCCTTTTTTTTTCCATAAAATATGCCCATGTCATTCTTGAAAGATCATCTATATAGATTAGGAAATACTTACTTCCTTTTAATGACGGTGTCTACATCGGGCGATAAATATCCATATGAATATGCATCAAATGTTTTTTTTGGGTAATTCAATGACTTTATAAATAATTAATGGTATGTACAATCAAGAGATTTGCGAGAGTGTCAATCTCTTATCTATAACAAAAGAAACCTAACATGTGAGCATGAGGGAACCTATAATTGTTCCCCATGCCTACCCAACCATAACAGTAACCTAAGACTTATCAACCCACAAGATGGCCATAACAAGGATCACTTACCAAAATTACAATAATTCCTTACAGTAGGTTCTGTAACCTAAACTAATCAAGATTACCTTCTAATACATAATTAGAGAGTTACATATTAGATTAGTAGTCACCATATTTAAAGATCATACCGAAGTGCTGAGAATGAGAGATAGTTCAACTCTCATCTAACTTCAATTGTATCTCTGATCTAGTCCTCTAGCTTTTACGATACCCATCAGGGGTTTGGGCTTGCCTACTATTGAGTCGCCCAAGGAGTGGATTGTTGATATTTGTGATACCATGCTCTTTAAGACTTTTAGGAGATTGAGGCATTCCTGTATAATTTTCTCTTGCATAATGCTTGCATTTGGTGTAACCTTTTACTAAGCTAACACGGCTTTACAACTTCTGCTCTTATCTTTCTAATTAACAACCTATCTCTTAGTAGGTAGCTAGGATCGCCATTAAATTTGAATGCCAACAAGGGAATGAGCTTATGAGTGTCTGACCCAACTAGTACCTGCAAAACAAAATAGAAGAAACAAACTAGAACCACAATTTACCTACTCTCAGTGTTTGAGCAAAGTTGTTCCATTACTTGGAAGATCACTTTAGTGTCGATGCTTCCCACTTCCATAGCTATGTCTTTGAAGGCTATGAGGTTTCTCTTGGACTATATGTTATATACAATAACAGATAGAAGGATAATAAATGTGTTGAGGTCAATGTTTCTGTGGCTTTGTCGTTGGTTGAACTAATTTTGAATGGATTGAAGATTTGATAGGTTTGGAATGTTTATCTGAAAGTGACTGAGGCAGTGTAGCAACAATGATTTTGAAAAGGAGCATTCAAAGAAGAGGTGGCTAGTAGATTCATTGTCCGATGAGTAGAGTGATCAATGGATAGGGACAAAGGTACAAACTAGCTGATCTCTTGTTTTGTTTCCCTTTAAAACTTATTTATTGTAAAATTTTCACAATGTTGTTTCCTAAAAATGCGAGGCTCATATGTCTCAAAATCATTGATTTGCACTACTAAAAATCCCATCACCATATTCTAGTTATGTAACTTTTACAATACATCAAAATTGAGGTAAGCAAACCTTTTATGCCAGAGCACTAAACTATCACTTGAGGCTATAAAGACATTAAGATCCACTTGTGAAGACATGAGAGGAAACATTTTATTTTTGGACATTTTTATTGAATACACTAGATACCTGCTCCTTTGATCATAAATCACACATTCATCATTGTCAATGACAACATAGTAACCTTTCCTTATTAGCTGGTATAAACTCAAAAGATTATTAACTAAGCTAGGAATATACATAACATTGTGGATGCATTTCATACCAGTTTTGCAAATCACAAATACTATGCTGACACCATTCACTTGAACCTGCCTATTGTTTCCCAATTTCACTCTTGATGTCATTGAATCATCAATCTCCATAAAACAATTTTTTTTCCTGTCATGTGATTACTACAGCCACTATCTAAATACCAAACTTCTGAATACATAGCAACATTAGCACTTAAATAAGTAACAAATAAAATCTCTGAACAATTATCTTTCTTTTTGTGAAAGTTTGCCTAGTCTTTAACTTCACAATTTTTTATTATATGGCCATATTTTTCCAATTATAACATTGAACTGCATTTTTCCATGATCTAATTTATTTTTGTAGCATCATTTTTCCTCAACTTGATTAGTCTTACCACAATGAAAACATGTAGGTAGAGAGTTAACATTACTCTAGATTCTTTTTTGGCCATATGATCTACTATGACCTCTACCATTATTTGAATCTCTTCACACATCCTTGATTACCATCAGATCCTTTCTCCTCTTCTAGAAACATTGGAGTACTTCCCAACAAGCTTAGTTTGAAAAGCTTGCTCTATAGATGTCCTAGTTGATTTATTCAATTGAGCTTAATGAGATTTAAGAGACCCTATTAGTTCAACAAATGAGTAATTAGATAAATCCTTAGATTCCTCTATAGTGGCACCATTATGATCATATTTAGGGGGAAGACTTTTTAAAACCTTATCATCAATCTTTTATTATGAAAAATCCTTACTAAAAGAACAAATTTGATTCATAAGAGCAGAGATTTTGACAAAAATCTTGCACTAAACTTGTGGACTTCATTGACAAAGTCTAAAAATCGTGATGTAAAGATTGCAATTTCATCATAACAATTTTGGTTGACCCTTGATAGTGTTCTTGAAGCAAATCATATACCTCTTTTGATGTTATTGCTCCCATCACTTGTGGAAATAAAGTGTCATCCACCCTTTTTTAGATGAAAAATAGGGCTTTCGTATATTTTTTTCTGTTTCTCCTTTAACTTATTTCTTTAGGTTGTTGTAATCTTGTAGCTTGATCTAGATTTGCAAGCTCACCAAAACTATTCTCCACCAAATCCCACAACTCTTGTGACCTAAATAACGTCCACATTTTCATAAACCATAACTAATAATTGGTTCCACTGAAAATAAGAACATTAGGAGCACTCAAGATAATGTTGTTAGTTGCCATTTCACTCTCCTTTTCTGTTTTTCAGTTGTTGCACACTCTCTCGCTCTCTTGTGTGCTCTTTTTTTTTCTCGCTCTCAATGTCTTTCTTTCCCATATATCATAAAAACCTGGCTCTTATACCAAATGGAGAAAGAGAAATAAAAAGATGAATAGTGGAGAAATAAAAATGTCTTTTATTATTCACTCCCTCTGGAAACTTCAACCAAACAATATTAAATATATAGGCATTAGGTTCTTACAAATAGGAGCATATAGCCCTTACATTTACTGGCGAAACAAATAAAATATTATCCCTAAAAAATATCAATAGAAAGAAGGAAGCTGGAATACATGATAAGAAAATGCAAAAAGTAAAAACTTGAATTAGTGTATAATTTACAATATATATGGAAATTCTAGCTCACTCAGTCACGCATTATTAAAATCTATATTTTATGACATAAATTTTATTAGAAGATTTCTTACTGTAACTTTTGAATATTAGTGTTCTCACTTGTTGATCTATTCCATAAAAATTCTCCTTGAACTTGTGATAGTTTTCAAAACTAATTTCAACTTTAATGTATAAGAAATTTTTTAAGATGATCTTGTATAATGTGTTGTAATAAGAGATTAGTTTAAATTCTTTTTAAAAAATAAGGTTAGACACATTAGTGGTGAATGTTGTCACCTGCAACCAAATATAAAAAGAAATTGACTTCCTGCAATACAAATTAATGTAGTAGTGGAAAGTAGAGATCGTTCCCACGAGGAATTTAGACATTAGTAGTTATGTAATAAAAAATGGGGCTTTTAATTGTGAATTAAACAGAATTCAATTGGAACATGAAATTGAAAAATAACTAAAAGATAATGGGAATTTAACAATCAATAAAAACAAATCTTAGGTTCTGGTCTCCTTTTTTATTAAACTTGAGTTGATCATTGATACTAAAAATAGCCAATTTATTAGTTAAGCATTCGTCGTGGTAAATTTCTTTACCTATTTTCTCTTATGTTTAGTTAACCAAAACATGTATTTAAATATTAATCAATAACCTGGATACGATCTCATATTTAATTAATTAATAGCTTTACGAATCAAGAAAATCGATGAACTAGATGACATACATACGATGTATATTTAGCCTAAACAATTATTTATCCTAGAATCATGTCCTTAACGTAGTAGACAAAAATCCTAGTCTCTTCTTTTGATTAAAAGAATTGAACGTCAACCTGTTTAATTTAGCGATTGATTGTATCACAAACTAGTTACGCACCTAGCTATAAAATTAAACAATCAAATAATAACCCAGAAAAATAATTAATACTTGACTAATAAATTGATTGAAATAAAGAATAAAAGTCTCACAACATGCAGAGTTCAATAACTAGGATTCCGTAAACCAATAGATAAAAGTTTAGTTACCCAACGTCTTAATCTTTCCTAACTATTTGGGACTATCACTGTTGGGATTGTCGCGGGCGTTGCTCTCCTGTTCTACCACCAGCGGTCTTCTTTATTTGCTATCTATCGTAAGTCCCTATTCTCCTCTCTCACCCAGCTCTTCTGCCGTCGAAAAACTTCTCACGTAGCCCCTTTTTGTTCTTTTCTTTTTATCTAACTTAACGCTGCTATCATTTGCATTTTCATTAAACGTAAAAATTGACTGCGTTTCCATCAAGCGTTTAATGCATCCTTCCAATGTTTTGTCTAACGTTCTTTGTGATTGCATCATTTTCTCCTGGTTCACATCCCCTGGTTATCGTTTTGTGCTAGTTCACCAACTGCCCCTGTGTCCTTTTTATTCACACATCTTTTATCTATTTTTAATTCACGCTTCAGCACACCTCATACGTCTGCGTTTAACTTCATGTTGGATGTGTTTTAGACTCTTATTTCTGCATGTGTTTTCCTCTTGCGTTCACCTTTTGTTTTGTCGTCTATCATGTATGCATTTTCTTCACACACGTTGATGTTTTGGATGTTGCTTGGACAGATGGCATTACTTATGCTTCGTCATTTGTCCAATCTGTGCTCCATGTGTTATAGGTGTGCTAAAATAGTCAGATCACTTGCAAAAGGGTGTGTGACTGTAAATTATCACTTCATTGAATAGTAAGAGAGAGCTATAGAAGAGAGTTACATGAAGCTTTTTTAACTAACAAATTAAAAATAAATCAAAAAGAAAAAACTAGCAAACTAAAATTAATTTTTTTAAAATGAAAAAATAAAAAATAAAAAATGAAATAACTTACTAAAAATGAAAGTAATGCCACTTAGGAACTTCATGCTCACCATTTAGAAACGAAAACAATACCTAAGTAATCGACAATTAATAGGTTAATGGACAATAGTTTAATGGATCAGAAAACAACGTAAGTAACATTAATGGAGAATGAACGATGCAACCACTAACGTAACTCCACCTTCTTTTTTTTTAGAAAACTAAGATGAATAAAATGAAAAAAAACTTAAATTGAAATAAATCTTAAGGTGCCTCTCAAGAGCGCTTCTTTAATGTCATATTAGTTAGATGAAAAAAAATCATCAACTTACTCAGAGTAAACTGGCTTAGCCAGTTCAATTTCTTCCGCATTTTCAACCTATAAATTCTCATAATACAATTTCAATCGGTATCCATTAACTCTAAACACTTTAAAAGTGTCTAAACTCTAAATTTCAACTGCATCATGTGAGAAAACATTATTAACAACAAATGTACCTATCCAACGAGATCGTAATTTATTAGGAAAGAGCTTTAGTTTAGAGTGATAAAGAAGGAACTTTTGACCAATGGAAAATTCTTTTCTAATTAAGATTTTGTCATGAAAGGCCATAGTCTTTTCTTTATATATTTTTGCACTCTCATAAGCTTCATTACGTATCTCTTCCAACTCTTGCAATTGTAATTTTTGATTAATTCCAACCTTAGTTAAATCCAAATTGCATTGTTTGATAGCCTAGTAAGCCTTATGTTCCAATTCTACAGGTAAATGATAAAGTTTTCCGAATACTAACCTGTATAGCGACATACCAATAAGAGTTTTATATGCTATCTTGTATGCCCATAAAGCGTCGTCTAAACGCAAACTCCAACCCTTCCTGTTAGGATTAACCACTTTCTCCAAAATTGATTTGATTTCCCTATTAGAAACTTCGGCTTGTCCACTTGTTTGGGAATGTTATACTATTGAAGTTCGATGTAACATCATATTTCTTCAGTAAAACCTCAACAATTCGATTACAAAAATGAGTTTCGTAGTCACTGATTATTACTTAGGCACTCCAAACCTGACAAAAATATGAGATTTAACAAAATCAACAACAACTTTAGCATTATCAGTATGAGTTGCCTTAGCTTTAACCCATTTTGAAACATAATCCACAACAATGAGAATATATGTCTTATCAAAAGATGAAGGAAAAGAGCCCATAAAATCAATTCCCCATACATCAAAATTTTCACATACCAGGATATTCATGAGCGACATTTGGTCTTTTGGTCCTAAAACACCTGTTCTTTGACATCGAACATAAGACTTGCAAAATATATAAGCATCATAAAATAGTTTAGGCCAAAACAAACTACATTCAAGTACCTTACAGTCTGTCCTTCTTGGACTAAAGTGTTGGACCCCATTTCCGGAGCCCAAACATTCGAAGACAAAATGGAACCCGTCATCCCATAATGGTGGCGTGCTTACAAAAGTTGAACATCAAACAATTTAAAATTTTGAGAGTCACATGCCAAAATCCAATCATATTTCATAAATGAACTCTATGAGAGTTTATACAAGCTTATTTCAAAAATACAAAATATAAAAATACGAAATAAACTTGAATACAATTTAAATGCTTATGCTTAAACTGATTCTAAATTAAAAAATTTCCTAAACTAACTTCATTACAAAAGTCTCTGTTCTTGGTGTTTGTCAAACTTTACAAGGATTGCAAATTTCCTCCTTCTGCACCTGAGGAGGGAAGCGTGGGGTGAGCTACACAGCTCAGTGGCTAATATGTTTATAGCCATTGGTAATGAGCCACACAATCAAACGTACATATACTTAATATATTTTCATATACATTTAAATATCAATGGGCTAGCAAATCAATCATTCACAATTCAACTTCACCACTCATAGTTTGACATAACATCATATAAAACATGTCAAGTGTAGTTAATCATCAAATCATAACACTCAATCTTGCATCATAACTTGAC
>JANIJH010047919.1:0-10308 GCA_024520975.1 Erythroxylum areolatum | reverse complement strand
ATCCCAGGTACTCCAACAAGATCCAAAAGTGGAAGGATGCCTTAACCAAAGCAGCCAACATATCTGGGATGGGTCCCAATGCTAACAGGTAACGTTCATGTTTTTGACCTAGCATGAAACACCGATGACGATTTTCCGATTCTTTCAAAATCAATTTTCAATTTTTCAGGGAAGATAATAAACTGATTGATCAAATTGTCAAAGATGTTTCAGAGAAATTGAAACATCTCTATCCTTGCAGTTTAGAGGGCTTCGTGGGTTTGAAATCAAAGATTGGTGAAGTGAAAACATTATTAGCTACTGGATCATCAGATGTTTGCATGTTAGGAATCGGGGGTATGGGTGGTATAGGCAAAACAACTCTTGCTGAAGTGATTTTTGCTGAGGTTTCTAGTCAATTTGAAGGTCATTGTTTTGTTAGAAAAGTTAGAGAAGCATGGGAGAAGGGTCGCCAACAGAGGTTGTTAGAGCAGCTTTTTTCGGAATTGTTGGAGCAAAGTGTTATGAAAATTGATACGACAATCATCGGTCCTGAACCCTTTTTAGTTGAAAGGTTGAAAAACAAAAGGGTGTTCGTTGTTGTTGATGATGTCAGTGATCGATCACAGTTGGAGACTTTAATTGGAAATCAATGCTGGTTTGGGGCAGGAAGTAATATCATCATAATGAGTAGAGATAAACAAGTATTCAAAGGAATCACCGACAATATATACGAAGTTGAAGCATTATCGGACACTGAATGTCATCAACTTTTTGTTTGGAATGCCTTTAAACAAAAGCGACCTTCGCAAGATCATATCCCGTTGATAGGTTCGTTTGTTAAGTATGCCATAAGTAACCTTTTAGCTATCAAAGTTTTGGGCTCCTGTGTTTGTGGAAACGGGGTGGAGCTATGGAAAGAAGCCTTGACGAAATTATCAAATTGCCCTAACGAGAAGATCCATGATGTGCTGAAACTTAGTTATGATGGATTAGATAGAGAAGAGAAGGCTATCTTTCTTCATATTGCATGTTTCTGTAAAGGTGAGAATGTAAACCAGGCAAAAAGAGTATTTAAAAGTTGTGGACTCTCAGCAAATATTGGAGTAAGCTGTCTTGTTGGCAAGTCGCTGGTGACTATTTCTGAATATGATGAATTAGATATGCATGATCTGTTACAAGAAATGGGTAGAGAAATTGTTCGTCAAGAATAAAATGATCCTAGACGCCGCAGCAGATTATGGGATGCTGAAGAAATACTTGGTGTGTTTGAAGAAAATGAAGTAAGATTTAAATTATATAGATAAAATATTATGAATTAATTCTTTTATATATATTCATTTATTGTTAATTATATTTCTTTTTGATCATTATTGTTAGGGAAGTGAAGCAATTGAAATTCAAAGTATAATTCTCAACACGTCTCAAATTAGAGACGACATAGTATTAGATCCGAATGTTTTCAAGAGAATGCCCAATCTAAAATTCTTAAGGTTTTATGCTTCTGGTGGCAAACAAAGTAAATTGCATCTCACTAGAGGTCTCCATTTTCTACCTAGTGGGTTAAGATATCTTTACTGGGATAAATGCCCGCTGGAGTATTTGCCGACTGATTTTGATGCAAAAGAACTTCTTATGCTTGATCTGCCTAATAGTAATATTAAGCATATATTGAAAGAAGTGAAGGTACGTACATATTATCTATATATGCTTAATGGTTTTCTATTTGAAAGAAAGACTGTAATGTGGATACACAATTATCTCCTAGTATTTACGCAGGATGCAGGCAAGCTAAAAGCGGCTGTACAATCCCTAATTGAGTCTCCTCTCATATCTCTTTTCATAAATATTACATCTCGTATATTGCCTTCTGGCATTGGCAATATCAAGGTTCCTTCATCTTCTTACCAGTTCTTAAGTAAGATTACACGCATGGACATGGAAGGTTGCCAAAATCTGAAGAGTTTTCCAAATAATGTTGATTTGCAATGTCTTGAAATTCTTAATCTCAAGGAATGTTCAAATCTGAAGGTATTTCCAGAAATTTCAACAAACTTAAGAAAATTATATGTGGGAGGTACAGCAATAAAAGAAGTAGATTCATCTTCAATTGAAGGCCTCAGTAGACTGCAAGAGTTGAATATGCGGAAATGTAAAAAGCTTGAAAGTCTTCCAAGTAACATTTGCAAGTTACAAGCTCTTCAGAGTCTTGATCTATACTCTTGCTCAAGCTTAAAGAAATTTCCCGAGATCTTGGAGCCCATGTACAATCTGAGGAGAGTTAATTTATCATCTTCAGCTATAGAAGCGATACCCTCCTCCATAGACAATATGAAAGGGTTGAAATCCTTGGTTTTGGAAAATTGTCTCAATCTTGCCTGTTTTCCTGAAAGCTTTGGTAATCTCGTGAGAAGAATTGTTGAGTATGTGCTCAGCACTGCGTGTAAAAAGCGCAAAAGGCCACACAACCTTTTGGATTTTGAGGATTTAGAATGTATGTTTTTCGGTATCTTCCCTGCTTGTGGAAACTTTGATACAGAAGTAATTATAAATGCAGGTTTTGGAATCTTTGATACATCACATGTTTCTGAGTGCGCATGTTATTTGATTGACTTACCATCTCATCCGTGCTTAAGATTCTTTTCTCCGTGTTATATTCTGGATCTATCGAGATGTCGTATAAGGTAATTACCAAAAGACCTTGGTTCTTTATACTATTTGAGGAAGCTTGACTTCAGCTTAAATAATTTTAAGGAGATCCCTGCCAGTATTAAACAACTTTCTCTATTGGAATCCCTCCGATTAGATAATTGTCCAAAGCTTCGATCCCTACCACAACTTCCCACCAGTTTATGTCTATTAACTGTTGTTCAATGCAAATCTCTCAAGACATTGTTGGCCTTCAAACAACCAATCTTTAATGGCGGCTGGATTAAGTTCAACTTCAACGAGTGCTTGAAATTGGAAGAAAAGGAATGTGAGGCTATGGCGTACAAGCTGTTGAGAAATGGGCCAAAGGTATGCAATATTCCTCTTTGAATAGTTACACATTTTTTCTTCTAAATAATAATGTTAAAATTTGCATCACATGTATACATCGCTTCTTTTTGTGGTTGAAACGCAGGATGTTTATTTATGTTATCGGGGAAGTAGAATTACAGAGTGGTTCAGGCATCAAACTACAGGAGATATCATTATAATAAAGCTTCTTTCAAATTGGTTCTTTAATCGCAGATTCTTCGGATTCGCTTTTTGCGTTGTTTCCGACTCTCCTCCTATTCGTATGTCTAATAAGTATGTTGAATTTGAATGCTACTTTGAAGACAACTACAATCCTACCATTCGGTTTACATATCAAACCGATTTTAATCTAAGAGGTCTACCATGCTATCTAATGCAACAACACGTGTTAGTTTGGTGCTTGCATGACTTTAATGTTTGGATATCTGAAAGACGGCAATTATTCCGTCTTCATTGCATCAATATGGTCTCATTCAAGTTCTTTATTCGGAGGAATGGTGAAATAAAAAAATGTGGAATAACTCCACTGTATATGCAAGTTGATGAGGGTTATGTGCAAGGTGATGATGATGAACAAGATGATGCTGATGAAAATGCCTATTGGATGCTAGAATCGTTGTTGCCGAGGAAAATGTCAACCAAGATGAAAATGAAACTAAGAAAAAAAGACAAAGATGGTGAAGAAGATATGAATTCAGAAGATACTGACGATGATATGATTCCCGAAGATGATGAGGATGAAAACAAAGATCATGATGAAGATATGAACTCAGAAGATGATATGATTCCAGAAGATGATGAGGATGAACTCTCTGAAACTGCTTCGAGCAGCGATTGATGTCCTGTCTGGGGGAGAGAAGCCATATCCTTAAAAGGTTGGACATGCTCAAGCATACATATCCTTTTTCTTAAATCTCAGACCACCATTTCCGATTTACTCTTTTGACTGCTGCCAGTTCTTTATTAGCAAATTACGTGGCATTTAACACGATTTTGATTTCTTAGTTTTGTACAGTAGAACCCTGCTCTGCAATCAGCGAACCTATGAGCAGTCTCCTCCACGAGTTGAGCGGAAATGGCAACAGACATTTGCTGGAATCGGTAGAGATGGAAATGGTGATTTGCCAAAATGAGTATCTTACCTTCACTGAGCTCGGAGGAGCCAATCTTTCTCTTTCACACGTTCACGTCTATCCAAAACATGTAAACTTATTCCCAGATGATCGAGATCGTGTTTTCTTTGCTTTCACTAAATTTGTCTTGATTGCATTGTAACGTTGTCATTAAATGTACCCTTTTATTTTATTTTTAATCCTATTAATTATAACGTGGGTTTTAATTATAAAATTGCATATTTTAAACAAAATAAAATTTCTTTTTTATATTTTTTAAATCAAAAACATGACAAATCAAAATTATATTTTGCTGTAAGTAATGATATCAATAATTTGTAATTTGTATATTTTCTAAAATTAAAAAGACTCGTTGAATTAAAATTTTTTTAAGAAAAATTTATATTTATTATTTTTAAATATACACTTAGTAAATATAGGAAAAGTGACGAATTAAACTCCTTTATAGTTGTGTAATTGGTTCCGCTTCATCACTTCCATCACAGGCATAATCAACCTCCTTTATAGTTATGTAATTGGTTCCGCTTTCTCCTCTAATAAAATCTTATGAATACATGTAAAAGGACTAATTCCTCTAATGTCCACAATGGTCAGTCTATCCAATTGTTGTTTTGAGATTTTTTCAATACATGCAACATTTTTTTTCCTTGCTTATCATTTAGTTTGTTAGAAATAATCATAGGTAGGGTCACTCATCCTAAATATACTTATTTCAAATTAATAATCTGGGAATGACTTTAATTCTAGCTTCGATCTTTAAAACTGATGGTAAGAATTTTTCATTAGGTATTTCTAAATCAACATAAATAATCTTACTTTTCAAATTCAACTCCTTAAAATTGTTTAGATTTGTACATTTTCTTGTAAGTTAAAGATGAAATTTAATTTGTTATCCTGTTCAAACAATATTATTTTCAATTCATTTTCTCAACTAAATCAATTGCATAGATAGGTGTACTTCATTACACAATATATATTGAATTGCATAATTAATGTATCATTATAAATGTCGACTTTTGTTTTGACAATTTTAAGAAAAGATTTTAATAAAATAAGTGACGATTGATCATTATTTTCTATGTGCAAGACATTAAAATATGCAAGAAAAATCGATTTATCGTTAAACCAAAATATCTTCAATTAGAATTGTAGACATGTTAAAAAAAAAGGTCTACAATCATTTTAACGACAACTTACGTTTTAAACCAAAATAATTGGAGAGTCAAATTAAACACCTCTAGGTTAGCTGTCACGTATGTTAAAGCATGCTCAATATCATTTGATTGAATAGTTGACCCAGCTTCTTGTTGTTTGAAGAAACCCTCCACTTCAATTAGGATTTTTTCACAAAAAGCAAACATGAGATAACAAATCTAGTCTTTCACTAAAATTTCGAATAGCTGTCCTGATTTCAAATTGATTATGGCCCCTTCCTTGGAGAAAGACAATTAAACAATTCCCATCCTTGTGGATCGTATCATCCATATAATATACAAAAAGAAATTCCAGATATTTGATATCTTTATCTTTGATTGAGATCTCAATTCTAGCAACAGTTTTATTAAATATCTTACAACTAGAATCTCTCTTTTTTTAATCCAATTCCTCCACCATAGTAAACCTCAGTAACATTCAGACATGATACACTTTTTAGTTATTAAGAGAACCCAAGTACTCTCTTTCGGATCCAGAAAACAATTCTCAGAGATCCTTTTTTTTTTCCTCCTCTTTTGGAAGATATAGGAGCGAAACAATCAACCTATTGATATTGGAATATCCCGAGGATTCTTTCAATGTATCATTTCTAGGTCTACTAGAATTCAAGGTATAAAAAGAAGCCCCGTCAAATAGAGTTTTTTCTTTCAACCATCTTTCGATTGTTAATACAATATATAAGGACCACTATTTATCATTTCATACGAGCAAAAGAGTTCCTCTAATTCTATGAATTTTTGGACAATACTCTTTTCTTGAATATCATTTAAAAGAGTTTCTGAATTAATAGTGTTCCACCAATTAATAACCCATGATTAAAGCAAATATCAAATTAAACACAGGGAAAATTGCAGAAATATGCCTCTTTTACTTGGAAAATAAGAATATCAAACATTTACTTTTCTTGTTGAACTGAACAACTACAATTTTCTTCAATCACAGAGTGAACCTACAAGATATGACCACAAATTTAACTCATGAACATTTCTGAAGCTACAACTAATGAAGGCAAAATTTTATCACACCATCTTGAAGATTAAGGAGATTCCCAAATAAAAGATATACATCCCTCATCTGCCCGTTTAACCCTTCCAGTTTGTCATATTCTAGTTCTTCTCCTCTAACATATTAATTTCAGAACATGTTAATTTTAGGCGAAGAAAAGTCACGGTCATGCAAGTGTAAAAAATTTGTTTCTGTCTAATATATATCTAATTGAAAATCATAATGTTGATTCTCCAATGTCGTTGACACAAGTTTTGGTCACCAGAGAACGAGAAAAAAACGCCAAGCTCACTAAAGCACTGGTACATTAAAAAACAGAGTTTGCCTTTATGGTTTCTTTAAGTGCATTTTCGGTTTGGGGTAGAAGTTAGAATTTTGTGAGTTGAATAGTGATTAATATCTGTCAAACTGAAAATCAAGAGATTACCAATTAAACATCCACGCCACTAAAATAATTTTACTTAGGTTGTTATATCCTCCAAAATTCAGGGGATAATTTTCTCATTTACGACTTTGAGAACACCTATAAATTTATAATATTAACTTTTTGTAAATTACTGTCAATGCTTCATCATCATCCCTAATTATGTGATAAAATTACAGAGCAATATTAGAGAATGTATTCATCACTTAATTTGTTAAGCTAAATAATGTAATCATTCGAAAATGTCTCATAATTTGATGCGGTTGAGATTAAGAAAATCTGGGTATTATAAGGTGTAGAAAGGTGGTGAAGAGATCAATGAAATCATTCTCATGATTTTAGTTTTCGTCCTTTTGGTGAAGATGGTACAGTTACAAAATATGAGATCACTCTTGTAGGGAAGAGCTACTCTAATATGGTCACTTATGATTCATCAAATGATGAAGTCTATTATAGTTATCAGAAGTTTAAGTTTTCTAGCATTTTATGTTCTCATGTTTTGAAGGTTTTAAACTTGAAAAATATTTTGAGAATACTAAGTAAGTATATTTTGAAAATATGAACGCGAAAAGCAAAAACATGGTACCTTAATAGTAAAAGCTCCACTATCAATAAAAGTAAATTGGATCCTAAAATATTGTCAAGTTTAAGGTACAAAAAATTGTGCGCATTAAGCATGTGATTGGTTACAAGAGCAGCAAAGAGGAGAGCTACTTGTAAAATTGTGAAAGATCAGCTTCTCAACATGTTGAAGATGGTTGACAAGATATTGCAAGGTGAAGAAATAGTTTATGAAGAGAATCTAATATTACAAGATTAAGAGTTGACCCAACGGGAAAATACTGAAATGAATCTTGTCAATCAAACTGACATTAATTTTGGTGAAAAGAATAAGATTAGAGGTATGAAAATAAAGATAAAACCTACATCAAGTAAGGGGATTGAAAGGTGGATTAGAGAAAAGTTCACGAAAAAGAAAAAGTGTAAAAAAATGCAAGACTTCAACAAATATGACAGATTTGACACCCATACCCCTTTCTAATACTAAGGTTTTTTTTTAATGCTTTCAAACCTTTAATGTATATAATTTACATTATGGTAATTTAAGTATTTTTTTGATTTAACTACTCTATTCAGGATTTTGAAGAAAATTCACAGCATACTCGTATTATCTCCACCATACAACATCCCATATTACATCAAGATCAGGTTAGCTTTTAGTAATTAATAATGTCGCATATGTTGTTTTACTTGTTTTGAACAAATTTTCCTTTTTTATGATAAATAGCAAATGCAACCACTTTTTGTTTCGATGGATTTTACAATTATGGTTTACAATCATGGAGACTCTAGACCACATTCTCAGGTTCTATTTCTAATATTTTCTTTTGGGCATATGCTACTAAATATTTAATGATTTCAATTTTGTTTTTATGGACCACTTAGTTATGACACATACCAAATGCAACCAATTGGTGTCTGTATAGATAACATAAGTATGCTTTACACTTACTATCATTCTGGAACAAATTCTTAGGTATTATTTGTAATATTTTCTTTTTGTAATATGTTATTATTCTTCTAATGATTTATCATTTTAGGCCATTGATGCAGAAACAACTAAACAAAGTATTAGTGCTATTATACCACCTTCAATGCATATGACTGATTTATTTATGGTAATTTGAAGAAAGTTTTTGTCTTAATTTCAATTTTATTAATAACTGCATTTCATGTTAATGTTATTTTTATCAATAATGGTATTAATTAATTAAATTGCATTTTTTTTGTAACATCCCATCCCCGATGGGAAGGTTATATTGGTAAATTGGGACAGGCTAGTAGTTGCATTGCATAGTCTGAAGTGAACATTCATTTGGCCTCTAATTTTAAAGGAATGAGTCTTTTGGCACATGCACTGATAGGTACATGCATTCATGACAATTCCCGGCATTTAATTGTGACTATGATGTGTTCTGTAATTTCTGAGAAAATTGTGCTTGAGAATTGGAATTGGAACCGTATGAGAGTGATTGCCAATTGATATTGACCCTTAGAAAATTTTCTGAAAATTCGGAAGAAAAAGTCTGGACCCGAAATTTTCCGAGTGACGGACTGAATGACTGTATAGTATCGATATAATTGTCCAATGGCAATGGGAAATGTAGATATATGATTTTAGAAATTAACATGTTGAGCCATTGAAATTTGGAGACGAATTTGGACTAGAAATTAATTTGAAAAGAGAAAGATCATAAAGGGTATTTGAGAAAGAACAAGTGGCAAATGTTTAAAAAGGTTTTAAATAACCTAAGTAGGGAAAATTTTCGATGTTCTTCGTTGGGAAGCCTTGAAAATCTCTTGATTAGGGCAAACTTTTTTCTCCTTTCTTCTTCCTTTGGTGATCTCCGATCCTTGCTTGTCCATTTGTTTGTTTGTTTCTCCTTGTGCAAAGACAAGTCTAAACCTTAAGGAAGATGAAGATTATTGTGATTTTGAGTGTTAGCCGTGGGTTTCATTGTGAGAGAAAGAGTTGGGGAAGATTTCGGAGATTTGAAGTTTTGAGGCTTAATTGGTAAGTAAAATGGTTTTAATGTTGTTTTATTGTAGTTAAATGCATACATGGGTTTAATTGTGAGAGATTGGGGTAGTTATGGGTGAGTTGTGACTGGTTTTAGAGAGAGAAATGAAAAAAAGAGAATCGGAGAAGACGACTGCACGTCGCGACGAGAAGATGATTGTACGTCGCGACGAGCGTACGCCGTGACTAGCAGTTCACCGCGACGAGCGGGACGCGACGAGTAATAATTTAGACGTCACGACGAGCGGGAATTGATACGTCGCGACGAGCATAGTTGGGCGTCGTGTCAAGCGTGAAAAATTCACGCCGCGGCGAGTCTTCTCGTGCGTCGCGGCAAGCGACTCCAGGATGCCGCGGCGAGAGGTCTGAGGTCGCGGCGAGGGCTAATTTCTGAATTGATTTGGTTTAGCTTTTAGGGCATAATTAATGGTGTAGGCCTCAAATTGAGGTGATTCTTGATTCGTTATAAACTAGAGAAAGAGATTTACAATTGATGTAAAGAAAGAAAATTGGAAATCAAATGAACGAAATCTTGAATATTGAAAGAAAATTGAATATGGTTTCCTATTGCAACCTGAGGGTTGTTTCATGATAATTGGGGTATAATTATGAGATTCCTGAATTTAAGGAAATGCTATTGAGAGTTTTAGAAACTGAGCATAAAGAGTGAATTTTGATATAGAGAATAGTCACTCCGGTTTGAGGTCTTTCTTGAGAATAGCCTAATGGGTATGACTTGGTAAATTGACTGAGTGTTAGAATTGAAATTGGTGGAGTCCCGTAATATGCCATTGAAATGAAATGAGTTATTATTAATCAATTGAATGAAAAGTTAGATTTGGACAAAAGAAAGTGAAAATTGGGAAATAGCGTCGGGAAGGTCATGAATAGGCATCGTGCATCTTTTATTTAAGACATGTGCATTATTGAATCTTTCTGATTATGCAATT
>JANIJH010047899.1:0-10308 GCA_024520975.1 Erythroxylum areolatum | reverse complement strand
GGAAGGTCCCGGCGACAAAAATTTTTGTTTTCCGCACCTGGTACATGTGATGTACCTCCCGGGATTTTCCTACATTTCTTAGTGAGGAAGTTTATGTGAAGCTTCCTTTTGGCTTTGTTGTTACTCATTTATATAAGGTTTGCTGTTTAAACAAATCTTTATATGGCCTATCAGAGATGCCCAAAACTTGGGTTTTTAAACTTTCTAATACACTTGAAACTTATGATTTCACTCAATCCTATATTGATTATATGTTGTTCACTTTTCAAAAGGGGGTGGCTATTATGTGTGCGCTTATTTATGTTGACAATTTGATTATTGCTAACAATAATGGAAAAACTTTTGGTCACTTTTAAGTTCTATCTTGGTGTTTATATTCCTATGAAACTTTTGGTATTGAGGTGGTAGATGTTCATAGGGAATTTTTTTGGTCAACTTAAATATGCGTTCAATATTTTCACTAAAACTGAGTTCTTAGGATCTAAACTTTATCGATTTTTCGATTGAATAGAGTCATCAGCTCGTGATGGCTTCCAAGCAGTTACTTGATGATGCCAAGAGGTACCATCACCTAGTGGGGAAGTTTATTTATTTGACCATTACATGACCCAAATTGAGTTTTTTTATGCATATTCTAGCACAATTCATGCAAGCGCCCTATGTGGAACATTAAGATATGCCATTAAGAATGGTTCGCTACTTGAAGGCTCATCCTGGGAAGGATATTTTACAACTAGTGGATAGTGATTTGCAGTTGTATGCCTATTATGATTCTGATTAAGCTAGCTATCCTCTCACCCGATGATCACTGACTAGGTATTTTGTTCTATTAGGTACTTCCTCCTATTTCTTAGGAGACAAAGAAACAGACCATGGTATCCTAGTCCTTTGTTGAAGTAGAATATCAATTGATATTTACAATAACTTGTAAGCTAATATGGCTCAAAACACCATTTTAATCATTCAGGATCGCACCATAAACGTACTAAGCATATCGATGTTGATTGTCATTATGTGCATGATCAGATTTAGTCTAAGAACATTGTTACACAACATGTTCGTAGTTATACTCAACTTGTTAATATAATAATGAAAGCATTTAATAAGCGTCATTTTGACTATCTTATTGATAAGTTGAGCATTCGAAATCTCCATTCACCGACTTGAGAAAGATTATTGGGATATATGTAAATATAGGATATATACACCAATGTAGAACTTAAAGATTTTGCATATCATTATAGGTATTGTTTTTAGGATGTTTTCTATATTAGTAGACTTTCGGTAAATATCCCATGCAGTTGTATATGTAAGGATGTTTTCTATATTAGTAGACTTTCGGTAAATATCCTGTGCAGTTGTATATGTACTCATTGAATGTAAATGAAAAGGCAGAACATGTCCCACATAAATTCTTCGTCATTGTAATCTGTGTGTCGTAAGTGTTTATTTGCACTTGTGCTTCAAAGAATGAAAAACGATCCACATTTTTCCCTCATTCTTGCATGTACCTATTATTTTCTTTTGTACCGTAAAACGTCATTAGGAGATTAAAGGTATACTTTTCCAATCCATGTTGTTCTAGTAGTACTTTTTTGGCTACAGCTTTTCCAGTGTAACCAATGGTAATGTTCCAATATAAAAAGCATTACGCATAACAATGCCGTGCTATATTTACTTGTTGCATATAATTTTCAATTGTTTTTAGTAAGGATAAATTGCCATAAAATATTAATTTATCAGAAAACCCATGTTCAATAGTAACTTTATTTTGTAGAAAAAACATAACGCAACTTTTAAATATCTTATATATATAGTACATTAAAGCAACATTAGCAGACATTTCCGTGTACGATATTTTTCCAAACGAGAATTTTTACAAACTTATTTGGAATCAAAAAGAAAACTTGACAAAACATTTAATAGCCTAATGCAAAATATTCCAAATCCAGTTTCATTAAAGGATTGTAGACCAATCTCATATTGTAGCACTACATACAATATCATATCTAGGCTCTTAGCTAATAAACTCAAATTAGTGCTAAAATCAATCATTAACCTAACTCATGGAGCTTTAATCTAAGGTGAAAATTAGAGATAACATCTTATTAGCTCATGAGCTATCTTAGAATTAACAAAAAAAGCATTTATCTAAGAGTTTTACCATGAATATTGATTTTTTAAAAGTATTTGATATATAAAATTTTCTTTTATCATATATTCTTCTTTTGCTTTCCCTTCAAGATCTACCAATGGGATTGAGAAATATATATTTCAACCACCTGACCCATAATTTTGATAAATGAGAAACTTGAAGTAAATCACACGTTAATATAGAACTCACGTACAATATACGAAGTATACAAGAAGGAGGGGGGGGGAAGGAGGGGTTTAATTGTGTATTCTTTTTGTGAATACAAAACCTTTGATATTTCTTGAAAAAGAAACTTTTGCAAATATTAAAGAGTACCACAAATGTTATACAAAAATAGTTATATAGTTAAATCGCAAATACCTTCTATAAACTTGTATAAGAACGAGAGAAATTAAAAGTAAAGAGTTAGAAGATAGACGCTGCGATTTTTATACTAGTTCACCCCAAACTTTGGGCTATATCCAATTCTCAGAGTTCTTCTAAGATTTCACTATACTTTATCAAATTTACAAGTGTTTTTTCCCTTCTAGAGCCTCTTCAGATCTCTTACACTGAGTATTCTTTCTACTATCTTAGCCTCTCCAGGCTCTTAGCCTTTTCTTTCTCTCACTAGAAAGATATTGTGAGCTTTTGTTACAATAGAGTTTGCTCTCATGTATCACACTTTGAATACAGAATTTTTGTAAGTAATAACTTGAAAGTTAAAAGATTGTTCAGTCTTCGACTATAACTAATATTTATGGCCTAAGTCTCCAACTGCTTCTTGCTTCTTGATAACTGCTTCCTACTTCTTGCTTCTTGATAACTGCTTCTTACTTCTTGCTTCTTGTAAACCGTTATTCAGTTGAGTTCTGTAACCAACTCCAACTGACTAACTATCGATGTACTAGAGTGTCTTTATCTTTGTATCGTCTGTGTTTTCAACTTCTTTTGTGTTTTGAACTTCTTCTGTGTTTTGAGCTTCTCCCCCTATTTGTTATTAATCAAAAAGCTTTACCAAAGATGTTTCATGATTTTAGAAAACATCCGTTGCATATCAGTTATGATCAACTTGAGGTCATCTTCAATAGAAACTCATAGATACGTCACTTCCTCATGTAGATCACCAATTGAGTCACTCAAATCATCAACCTTAGTATGAATTTCTTCAATCTCCTTAACTAAGGCTTCCTGGCTCCACTGCTATGAGTGACTAACTTCATCCAGAACAATAGTAGAAACTTGTTGAGATGTTCTTGTTGGGTAGAAGTTTGTAGCAACAGGTGTTTCTGAAGGTAACACATCTAATTCGTTGATTTTAATAGCAAGAGGTTTGAAAGATTGTTTTCCTTCGAGGAGATCAAGGTCATCAGGTCTAGGTAGTTTTTGAATTGGTTTTCCAAAAAGGTGTAAGAGATCTTTTATTGAAGATATAAAACTCAAAGGTCTAAAGTGCATGATTAGATGCACAAAAGTCTGTACGTTGAAACTAATACCTTCAACCTTGATAGTTCTATACTGTCCTTTTGTCACTCTTCCAACTACCTGAAAGGTTGCATCTGTCGTGAAGCGACCACACTGACTTCCTGATGCTTTTAAAATGTGATGAGAAACATAGATTCCTCTTGATTGAGTTGCGTTGCATGCCTCATCTATGTTTCTTACTGCTGCCGGTATCTGCTCCTCTGAAGATCACCTATATTTGCTTCAAAGTACATCTTCTATTTCCCTTTGTCTACATTGCGTACAATGTTTGAAGCCCTTGGTTGGATGCCTGGTACAATCTTGATCGATGTTCTATTTTTCACTGGGTAAATAGTATATCGATCCTTGGACATCTTCAATGGATATGGTTCTAACTTTTCATCTCTCAAAATCCCATATAATCTTCTTTCTTCATGATTGAGAAGATGTATTGATCAATTATTGACCAATATTGGTTTAACTTGTACCTTGACTAACCTTTGCATAGGTTCTCTTATAATTATCGAGCTTCTGCTTCTAACAGGCACTGATTCTTCAATCACCTTCATTCTCAAATCCTCTTTTCTGATAGGTTGGGAAGGATTATACTGTATTAGTTTGTGGTCAACTGGTTTTTTCTTTTGTTAAACATCAGGTGAGGTGTTCTTTTTATGACTGGTCTTCTGCTTCTTACTTTCTTCTACCAGCCTATAAGGAGGTTGTTGTTGAGGTTTCTTCTTCTTAAACACTAACTTCCTCTTAATTTGTATTTCTTTAGTCAATTTTGCTGGCTGTTCTAGCAAAATTGAGACCAAAGATCTAGTAGCCTGTGGTGCTTTTTCAGTCTTTTCAGAAACTTCACCAAGAGGTAAACCTTTACCTTTCTTCTGTTCTTTTTGACACAAGGTTAATAGTCTTGGTGACTTCCATGATTTTTTGGATTTCTTGGAGTAAAGTGTCTCCCCCTTTCTCTTCAACGACACTTGTTTTACAGACTGCTTCACCTGGCTATCTACTCTGTGTGAAATCGTCTTAGCTTTCATTGATACCTCTGACGATTTACTCTTCTTTTCTTCTATAGGCATTCTTTTTAAGGATTGACTTCATCTTTGCTATTTTTCTTAAAAGAAAAATCTTTATTTCCTTTTGTTTTCTTCTTCCTCTGATCTTCCTTGAGATAAAAGATAATTCGTCATCATCTTCACTTGAATCATGTTCAGATTCACTGGTGTCATCATTCTTGATCTCTTCCATCTTTAATGCTTTTGATGATGAACTTCTATTTCTCTGAGCTTTGTGATTTTTCTGACCAGCCTTTAATGCTATCGATTTGTCTCTCCTAAGTTTGTATTCAGCATCAAGCTCTACTTCATGTATCTTTAAAGAACCAAGCAATTCGTCTAGCTTTAATTTACTCAAGTCCTTGGCTTCTTGTACTACAGTGACTTTAAGTCTCCATCTTTTAGGCAGACTTCTGAGAATCTTCCTATCATGGTCTTGATTATCGTTGATTCTCCCCAGAGCTTTAAGTCCATTAACGATAGTTTGAAATCGTCCAAACATCTGATCAATAGTCTCATCTTCTTTCATTTTAAATAGCTCATATTGATGTACAAGAATGCTGATCTTGGACTCTTTCACCTGGTTTGTGCCTTCATGTGCGATGGATAAAGTGTCTCACATCTCCTTTGTAGTTTCGCATCATAATCTACTGATACGTATGGTCCATCATCATCTATTAGTACGTATGGTCCATTCTCGATGATATCCCAAAGATCAACGTGTGTGGATTCGATGAAGAGCTGTATCTTGTCTTTTTAATAATGATAATCTTCACCATTAAACGCAGGAGGTCTTGTGACGGAGGTGCCTTCAGCTATAAAAACATGTGATTTAGCCGTAGATCTTTGTCCTCACTTTGTAAAGGTGGTTCTTAGAAATTGAGCTCTGATACCAATTGAAGTAAATCACACGTTAATATAGAACTCACGTACAATATACGAAGTACACAAGAAGGGGTTTGAATTGTATATTCTTTTTGTGAATACAAAACCTTTGATATTTCTTGAAAAGGAAACTTTTTCAAATGTTAAAGAGCACCATAAATGTTATACAAAAATACTTACGTAGCTAAATCACAAATAGCTTCTATAAACTTGTATAAGAACAAGAGAAATTAAAAGTAAAGAGTTAGAAGATAGACGTTGTGATTTTTATACTGGTTCACCCCAAACCTTGGGCTATGTCCAGTCCTCAGAGTTCTTCTGAGATTTAACTATACTTTGTCAAATTTACAAGTATTCTTTCTTCTCTTCCAGAGCCTCTTGAGGTCTCTTACACTGAGTATTCTTTCTGCTATCTTAGCCTCTCCAGGCTCTTAGCCTTTTCTTTCTCTCACTAGAAAGATATTGTGAGCTTTTGTTACAGTAGAGTTTGCTCTCGTGTATTGCACTTTGAATATAGAAATTTTGTAAGTAATAACTTGAAAACTAAAAGATTGTTCAGTCTTCGACTATGAATAATATTTATGGCCTATGTCTCCAATTGCTTCTTGCTTCTTGATAACTTCTTCTTGCTTCTTGCTTCTTGTAAACCGTTATTCGGTTGAGTTCTGTAACCAACTCCAACTGACTAACTCTCGACGTATTAGAGTGTCTTCATCTTTGTATCGTCTATGTTTTAAACTTCTTCTGTGTTTTAAACTTCTTCTGTGTTTTGAGCTTCTTCTGTGTTTTGAGCTTCTTTTGTGTTTTGCGCTTCTTCTGTGTTTTACACTTCTTCTATATTTTGAACTTCTTCTGTGTTTTGAGCTTCTTCTGTGTTTTGAGCTTCTTCTGTGTTTTGCACTTCTTCAGTGTTTTTCGCTTGTTCTGTGTTTTGACCTTGTTCTGTGTTTTGAACTTCTTCTGTGTTTTGTGCTTGTTCTATGTTTTGCGCTTCTTCTATGTTTTCAACTTCTTCTATGTTTTGAACTTCTTTTGTGTTTTGCGTTTCTTCTATGTTTTGACCTTCTTCTGTGTTTTCAACTTCTTCTTTATTTTGAACTTCTTCTGTGTTTTGCGATTCTTCCATGTTTTCGACTTTTTCTGTGTTTTGCGCTTCTTTTGTGTTTTGAACTTCTTCTGTGTTTTCCTACTCGCTTAACACACACATCAAAACAGTTCATTTATTTCTAACATTATTATTATTTGATTATCAACAAAATTAATAAACGTGAAGTCCTTAACAAAACTAACTCATTTAATCAAGGTACTTAAAGTTTTGAGACGAGTGTATCCCATTTTCCCTTACTTGTTTACATTAGGTATTGAGGTACTAATCAAATTAATCGTCTATAATATAAACAAAGATGGATAACTAAAATATTGCAACAAATTTAAGAACTACATGATTTACAATCTTTCATTTACTGATGGCTTCTTGCTTTTTTATGGTGTTAACTCTAATTCAGTTTATTCTTTATTGAATTTACCAAAAAATTTCAATAATCTCTTAAGCCTCTTGATCAATAGAGATAAAAGTCACTTATTCCTCTCATTATGCAATATTCATCTAATGATTTTGATTCCTAATATTTTAGGATGTAAACTCAAAAATCTCAAATTCACTTATTTGGTAGTGCTAGTCACTACTAAGAGATGTTCTTACAGGGATTGTCAACCATTGATTGAAAACATTAAAAAAATGATGAGTCATCAAATATTGGAATCTCTTAAACGAAGGAAGGGCTCAAATCATTGGCTATAAATTCAACAACTTAGATTTATATTGGTTCTCCCGTTTAATTCTCCTTAAAAAAATTTCAAGACAATTCAAGGAATGATTAGATCAGTAAAGAAATCAACAAAAAAAATCAAATAATTGGAAATGTTTTTACCTAAAGATGAGGAAGGCCTTAACATTGTCCTCATTTAAATGATAAATAAGATGTTGAATGTAATAAGAATTCAAAGACTATATATAGACACGAATCATTGTAATTGAAATGGATTTATAGGAAATATTTGAAAAGGAAGAACTTTTAGGTAGTAAAACATAGAGTTGATTTCTTTTGGACCAAGTTATAGCTCCTAAAGCTAAGAGAATACCGATACAAAGAGACACAGTATAAATTAGGAATGGAAACATCACATGGATATGGTATTGCAATTGGAATGAACTAGGGCCCCTTCACCTGATCAACGAGTTAAAATAACTTAATAAATGTGCTATCAAACCATACCAAGGTAAAAGAGTTAATCAAAGGGAATGATTGGTTAAACAATATTTGGGGGTTTTCAAATAAGGTATCTAATTATAACCCCATTGCCAATTTGGAAGAATTTTTCACGTGGATGAAACTTAGCTTAAGAGTAATCACTAGAAAATCTTTAAATCCCTTTCTTGTTAAGTCTTATAGGTTAGCTTTGTTTAGAAACACCCTAAAAGTTTCTTTTATTATATGGTTTACAATTAGATACAACTAAGTACAACAGATAAAATAAATCAAAAGTTCTTAATCCCTTGTGTAAATTTTACAATCAAGAACCTAAACTACCATGCACTTATTCTTTCACTGTTAGCATGCTAAGTCAATATAGAGTAATATTCAGCATTTATGCAACCTCTGTTGCCAATAGATTGATCTGTCTTTATTACATAATGGATAAAAAAAGATATCAACTTTGTAAGGATGATTGTATAATCTTTACCGTTATTTTCGAAATATGGTGTATGTACTATATAGATAATGGAGCTTGAGGTCCTTTTAAGAAGCAAAGCAAACAATTAATCATTTCATTTACGTTACCAGTAGTTGAATACCATAATTGATCATAACATACAATATACATACAGAGTCTAGCAGTGAAATGGCTATTAAGTGGAACATCTGTAACTAGGAATTCAGGGTGTAGAAAATTAATATAGAAATCTCTATAACTAAAATTTTTATATATGGCTCAAGGCAATTATTGATATTTTATACCCTACAGCCAACCGATTGGTTGTACTTTAGTGAGAAAATAATTTAAAGACATTTTTTTATCTTTGTAGTTACGAACTAGTAGTTATGAACTTTTAGTGATTAATCACTATGTTTTATAAAATGAGTATTATATTTAGTAGTTCATTAATTTACTTTTAATTGTATAGCTAGATGGATAAAAGGTGGACGTTTCATCATAAATGGTCCACCGAATACTTAGAAGGAGTTAAGAGTTTCATGCAATTTATAAAAGATCAATTAGGTGTTGATCAATATGTTATTCATTGTCTATACATAGATTGCTTAAATGTGAACATTCAAAGTCAAGATGTGGTATATAATCACTTGCTAATCATAGGCATGGCTTTATCACGACAAACATTTAGAAACAAGTTTTAGTAGAAGTGTTAAGACAGGTGTTGAAGATAGTAACAATAATGATTTAGAAGATTGTGATATTAATAACGATGGTGATGATGGGACTGGAGAGATGTTAGAGAATTATGGGAACTATATGGAGACTACGATTGATAATGGTTTGCCTAAAATAATTGGTAATATTACAGAAGATAATTTTAGAAAGTTATTGAAAGTTGCTCAAAAAGAATTGTATCTAAGGTATTAAAAATTCTCACAGTTATCTTTTGTTGTGAAATTGTTGCATTTGACTTATGTTTATGCTTAATGTTGATATTTGAGTTATAGATATCCAATATAATAGCACCTGGTAGAAATAACGGAAAGAAGGTGGAAAGTATAGAAGTTCTCCCTAGTTAACAACAACCACATCATAGATCCTCCCCCCACAATAACCACATCAATTAGATCGTAGCAAACAACAACAGTCGACCTCATCCATCAATGAACTAGCGCAACAACAACCTCCATCTCTCTATTAGTACTAGGGGATCTGTAGATGTATTAATCTTTAACACCTATAATTGAACTTGTACTCAAATATATATTTACATGTTTAATGTATATTTTCTTATTATTATTCATCTATTATCAGGTTCTAATACTACCACCAAAAAAAGTGGTAGAAGTATAACTAAAGGTTGTGAGTTATAACGCATGAATATTGCATTGAACAACAAGTTTGTCTATATATTGAGACCGTGCAAGGTCATTTTGTAGACAGGATTTAATTGGAAAAATTGTCTAGTGAGTTGGGCGTAATTGTTAGAACTGAATTATCTTGCCTTAAGTATGCCTAGTAGTTGAAAGGAGACAACTTGCTACAGAATGCCTTGGATAAAATTTTGGTAAAATTTGAATTTCTTTAATTATATGCAATATTACTTTACTTATTTAAAGATTAATTAAACTTCTAATTGTTGTTCGTAGATGAACTTAAATATCGTCGATATCGACAATCCTAATATTTCAAACTATATCACTTCACTTTTGAAACAAAGGATTAAGGATCATTGTTATTGACTTTATATATATTACAAATATTTTCTTTTAGATGAGAAGGCAAGGAGGCATGTTTTGAAATGGATGTCTCAAGAAAATTGGAACAATTTATATGATTATTGGGCCTCTCCCGATGTTTATGTTTGTTTTCTTTCACTTAATATTTGGTTCCATTAATCTTGTTAGACAATTTAATGACTGCTTTTTTCTTTATTTAGAAAAAGTATGAGAAGTCTAAGGTTAATAGAGAAAAAAATGAAAACTCCTCACAATCAAGGCTAGAAATCATTTATTGTCTTGCGAAATGAATATGTATGTTCTTCAT
>JANIJH010047859.1:0-10310 GCA_024520975.1 Erythroxylum areolatum | reverse complement strand
GATCTTTCAGCAAGAGTTGGACTTCACATTCAGAGATAGGATCCAACATTAAGGTAATAAGTTTGTTTTGATGTTTGTTCGTCATGGGCATGCCACCCTTGTGGGATGATGCTTAATAAGGGTTTTTGGAAATAACTCTATAGGATAATACGCTCAAGTAGTATGATATTCGCAATAGAGTTGGGTTGCGGAGACGTTGCCTAACACCTATTTACCAACTGAAGTGAAACAGTAGTGGGTTTGACTCCGTCAATCCTAACTTCCTAAAAACTGAAAGAGTCATTAAGTTAATGCTTGCATCCAAATCCATTAAAGCCCTATCTATATGCAAATTACCAATAACACAAGGAATAGTAAAACTCCCTGGATCCTTAAGCTTCAGTGGAAACTTTTTTAACAATATGGCCGAACAGTCCTCATTCAGCTTCACCATAGCTTACTCCTCAAGCTTTCTCTTATTAGACAAAATTTCTTTCAAAAACTTAGCATAAGAAGGCATCTGCACTATAGCCTTAACAAAAGGAATGTTTACATGCAATTTTCAAATATCTCAAGAAAATGACCAAACTGCTTATCTAATTGCGTACCTTTCAACCTTTGAGGATAAAGAATCTGAGGTCTTACCGGATGTGTGATGGGTCAGTAAATAACCTTGGATGATCCTCCTTTACAGCTGGTGCTTCCTTGACATGGTTACTACCCTCCCAACTCTCTTCTTCTTCAGTATTTTCCACTTCTTTATCCTTTTATTTCTCCTTAGCTTCCTCAAGTTGTCTGTCACTCCTCAATAAGATTGCCTTTGTATGTTCTCTCGGGTTGGCCTCAATAGTGCTAGGCAATGAACCCGAAGATCTCTCCTCCAACAAACTTACAATCTAACTCATTTGATTCTCCAAATTTCTGATAGAAGATTCTTAATTCTGCATCCTAACCTCAGTGGTAGAGATGTACTTCGAGAGCAGTTCTTCAAGATTAGATTTCTCTTATGGCACAGCATTAGGAGCCTTGAAACCTAAAGGTGGCTGTCTCTGAACATTGGATGACTATAGTTGTGCCATCTGATCGTTCTGCTAAGAGAAGTTTAGATGATTCCTTCACTCTGGGTTGTAGGTATTAGAATATGGATCCCCTCTCTGTCTATTATAATTGCCCACATAATGGGCCTCTTCTGTCTCTTGAGCAAAAGGATTCCCAACTTGACACTCAGAAGATGCATGGGAATCTCCACCACAATACTTGCATATAGCACAACTCTTCAATAAAGAAATAGCTCCTTCTCTCATACCGTGCATCAAATTATCCAGCTTCTTTGTCAAAACATCCATCTGAGTTGATAAAGCCACTGTATTCTCTGCTACACGAGCTCCTGTAGGTCGTCTAGGATGCCTATCTGTATGATACTGAAAACTGTTAGTGGTTATCTCATCAATCAACTTGTAGGCCTGATCTAGCATCTTTCTCATTAAACTACCTCCTGCTACAGCATCCATGGTACTCCTGGTCGATGGGGTCATTCCTGTATAAAAAGTATTAACCTGATGCATGTAAAGAACCCATAACTAGGACACTATGTCAATATATCTCGAAACGCTCCCACGCTTCATATAGGATCTCATTCTTCATCTTTGCGACCTTGGCAAAAGCGAAAATTTTAGCCAAAAATAGTTTCATCATCTCATCCCACGTAGTAATCGATCCTGACTGCAAACTAGCCAACCATGCTCTGGCCTTATCCCTTAAAGAAAATGGGAATAACCTTAATCTCACTGCATCATCTGACACTCCATTCTACTTGAACAAATCACAAATATTCAGAAAGGACTTCAATTCGGTGTTCAGATTCTCCAAAGGTAATCCTCCAAACTAAGATGCTATCACCTTGGATGTAATGTTGTGAGGAATCTTAAAACTTGTAGCTGTGATCGTCGGCCTTGTAATGGGAGGCGTAGCTCTATTGTTGTGCCCCATAGTCAAATCCATCATAGTTAACTCCCTTCTCTCTTCAAGATGTGGCAGCAACCCCTCCTTGTGCTGTCTATAAACTGCTCTTCTGTAATCCCTTCTTTTGTGTTACTATTTCAGGCCAATCTGGTTTCCTTGCGTAACCTGCGAGCAATTTTTTCAATCTCAGTATTTAGTAGCAAATTCTCAAGCTTTTGACCATGAGTGAGCATAAACAAAGTGAAACAAATAAAAAGCAAATAATAATAGAGCTAAGAATTGAAAATAAAACACATCGAAGAAAAGCAATCAAACAAACAACTAAAATACGCAAATAAATAATGAAGCAAGAATTAAATCTGAGACAATTAATATCGTCTAACCTAATGACTCACGATAAGAAATTTTTCTGGCAACAGTGCCAAAAACTTGTTGTGGTATAAACAAAGCAATATAAATTAAATTCTATCTAGACCAACTAGAAGCAAGCGTACCCATCAAAAAGTAATATAAAACGGTAAGAACCGGATATCGTACCCAAGGGACTCCAACACACAAGATAATTAAATTAAATGATGCAAAATTACTAAAATGATCAAGAATTGATTAATTTGAAAATAAAATAAAATAAGCGAATTAAGGAAATATGCAAGATGCAAAGTATGAATTAAAAACGAATAGACTTAATCAAATGACAAAAATTGGCTAAGGTATTGGATTTCAATTAGATTAGACACTAAAGCTTGTAACGGTGGATTGATTTAGGATTTACTTCACTTAAACAAGTCGAACCCAATGTTCATAAGAATTCCCTTCTCTTCTAAATCTGAGTTACCTACTTGGTTCATAGATAATTTGCAATAAAAGGCATTCAATACAAAAAGCCTAAAATTAAGTTCATTAATCCTGGGTATCCTTACACAAGATCTTAAGGTTGGTCTACGCTTCAGTCTTAAGTATATTACTTGATTAATTTTTCAACAAATTAAATCCCACTGGAAATGGCTTTCTATTATCTAAGGCCTTAGTGTAGGTGATCAAGCTAAATTAGGACTAAGTATGCATTCAATCAAGCAAAAACCAATACCACAAAAACTTTTCTAATCTAATATCAATCCTAACCTCCACCAAAATAACTTACTTATACAAATTCATCAATGTAACAAAAATCATAGTCATAATATATATTTTCATTGATTAAATCCAAAAAAATTAAAACAAATAAGCAATAAAAACAAATTAAGAACACCCAATATATAGTCTTTGAGAGAGAGGATTACTGCTGTCTAAGAAATTCTCTTCTATCGCTACTTTATTTTCTCTACTACAGACGTCTATCACACTGCTTTATTTTCTCTCCTCCCTCCTTGCTACTGTAGCTGATGTGTGATAGAGATACTGATAGGCTTTTATTTGATACGTTAATGTAGGGAAATTGTGTAGTATTTTGGGATAGATATTATGCTAAATTGTTGTTTTTATATTATATTTGAGTGTTATGATTTTTTTGGAAAAATGGAGCAAAAAGATAGCAATTTGGAAGAATGGTCAATGCTTCAACCTATGGACAAGTAGTTGGGAGAGGATAAGACAAAACGATAGCACCACATACACAAAACGCAATACACTAATAACAAATTTAAGATTATGCATGTGTGAAATGCAAGAAAGCAAAAGGAGGGTTCAGCGTTGTTTTAAAAAGAAAGAAAAACACAACTTGAGTAAAAAAGAAGCAAAAGGAGGCTTCAGCATTGGTTTTGAAAAAAAGAGAGAAAAACTGCGCAGCTAACAAAGTAAAAGGAGAGGGTTCGGCATTTTGAAAAAGACAAAAAATGCAGAGTAGTGCAGCCAAGTAAAAAGGGAGGGTTTAGCTTGTTTTGAAAAAAAATAAAGAAAAGAAAAGGAGAGCAAAGCAGCTCCGCATTCGAGAGAAGAGAGAGCCTCCACTCACTAGAATACAACACAACCTCCACTCACCAATGCAACCTCCATTCACTAATGCAACCTCCACGCATGGATATACAGCCTCCAATCACGCAAGACAACACAGCCTCCATTTACATAAGACAACGCAACCTACACTCTACCGAAAAACAATGCAGCCTCCAAATGCAAGACAAAGCAACCACTAGACAAAAACAACGCAGCCACGCAAAGGAGCGGGGAGAGCATGCTATTCTGCAATAGTTTAGAGCCATGTTCTTCATTTTTATTTGATTCTTTCAATAGTTTGTCTAGGATTCATGCTTTTGGATTGCTTAGCATGATGATTTGTGGCTAGAACCTTAATTCTCTTAGGGATTTAATGTTTTGGTGATGCTTTAACAATGAACATTGCTGGAATTCATGACTAAATATTCATATACTTGTTGATTTTTCCTTGGATTTAATTATTTTTCCTTTGGATCATTGGAAGTTTCCTTGTTATAAATTCACCTTTGAAAAAAGGAGGTTTTGCTAGAAGATTGAAGGAATATCAACTAGGATTTTCTTCTAAGTTGGGAGACCCAAAAAAATTAGGAGGTGAAAATAGAAGGATTAGGTTTAGAACTTAAGAAACTCTAGGAAGAACTTAAGTGTGGGATTACTAAGTGATGTCTAGAGTGGATAGATTAATTCACCTTTGAAAAAAGGGGATTAATTACTCTTAAATTCAGATACAAGTTAGGATTTTTCATTTGTGGAGGATAGCTAAATCAATATTAAAGTTGGCAAAAATATCATTCCCTAAGAGAAAGTCATTTCCTATTGAAGTTAATAATTTTAATTAGTCAATTGCTTTACTCTTTTCTTAATTAGTTATTGCATAGATATGTCACATTCATAGTTATTTTGGTTGCATTGAATTGGATAATTGCTCAGAAATTCCTTCAAGTTTTTAATAATTCTTTACATTGCTTTTAATTTCTCAAAATTTCACCCAACCCGATTCCAAACACCGTTAGCTAGCGTAGATTTGAATTTTCTCGTAATCCCTGTGGACACGACTCAGTTCTTACCAATTTATTACTCACTTCGACAACCGTACACTTGCGGTTCACGAACAAGTTTTTGGCATCATTGTCGGGGATTAATGCTTGAATTTTTTTCTATAGCTAGTTTGATATTTACTTGTTGGTTTTCTTTTTATCCCTAGAGTAACTTGTTTGTTTCTTCTTCTTTTTGCATTCTCATTTTCTTGTGTTGTAAGAGGTTGTATGCCCCGAACCACTAGGAGGTAAGAAAGATATTTTGACCCAAAGTTAGAAAGAACAGTAGAATCAATTCATCAGGAAAAGAAAATAAAAAATCAAGCAGAAAAACTTCAAAAAATTCAAAGAGAAAGATATGAAATAGCTCAAAGATTAGTTCAGTTGGAGCCCAGACTTGGTGTAGCTAATTTGAATGGAGGAAATGGAAGAAGAGATAATGGAAATGAACAGGAACAATTACACCAACGTCCTATCAGGGAATATTTCTAGCCAACAGTGGTAGACAATTATCACGGTATCCAAAGACCTAATGTTCTTGCTCAAAATTTTCATATTTCGCCTAAACTCATCAATTTGGTTCAACCAAATCAATTTGGAACGGCACTAATGGATGATTCAAATGATCATCTTGCAAGCTTCCAAGAATTATGTGACACTATCAAGACTGAAGGGGCAACACAAGATGACATTAGGCTCACTTTGTTCTTATTTTCTTTTCGGGACAAAGCAAAGAATTGCCTTTATTCAATTTTTGTCGATAGAATACGAACTTGGAAAGAGTTGCACAACAGTTCTTGATTAAAATTTTCCACGTGATAAAGCTATGAAATTAAGAACTGATATCAGTACATTTAGACAGCATGACGTAGAAGTCCATGCAACAATGGTAAGATGTTGTTGTCTAAATCATTATAACTCAAATAAGGGATCTCTAAGTTCCTTAGCTTATGCAATTCTTCAATACCTACAGAGTCCATTGTTTGAGCTAATATTATGAATACATATGGTTAAACTTAGCTTTTTCCTCGCAGTTAAAATTAGAATAGATAAACTCAAAAACTGCATATCAAGAATATCACAAGTTTGAGACATAATTTGTATTTATGAGTTATTTGATAAGATGATAAAAGTGTTAAGAACCTTCATTCTCCACACGGCAAACAATAGAATTGCCTCGTAATCTAAGGCTTCGGAGCTCTTGAAATGGAAGAAACATCGAGGTGTTGAATTACCAACTGTCTACAGATTCTCCCAATCTAAAATAGTTAAGAATGAGCTCGTAGACTCGACCTGCTGTGCGTTACAGCCAACACCATCCCACGTACAACAGTCAACGTCTTTCCTCGATGTAAACATTCCTTCGAAATTAAAAGAAGCTTTGAGCTGCAAGAGAGCAACTCGCTCTTCCTCCAGACACGCATTAGAGCCCCGGCCTTGCAGTAGTAATAACAATGATTTCAGCGGCAGCATTACTACTACTAAACGCAGTTGATAGTTTATCCTTGCCATTTCTACTTATCTATTCTAAGAGAAGAATTCAAGTGTAGTTTCGTATTCAATAAATCATCAAGACCTGCGACTATCCTTTATAGGAGACTCTCATCCAATGGGTGCTTCAACGTGTTCAAGGTGAAGAAGAAATTTTTGGAACAAAACAAGTGGGGAGACAAAAAGGTAGAAATATATAAGAAGGTCACATCTAATATTCACTCATCTTTTTGTTAACAAAATAAATAAAAATAATTCTGAAAAACTATTAAAATACATTTTTTGAAAGGGTATAGAATTAAAATTTTATCACTTCTTAAATTTTATTTTTATGGTATGTTGTTCTCAAATAAACTTGAATATTTTTATAACTTTTTTACATTTTAGTGATAAAATTTGTATTTTGTTTTCTTATTTAAAATTAATTTAAGTATTTCACCTAATTTTAAATTATTGACAGGTCAATTAGATGAATCATAGAAATATATATAGATTAAAATTAAGATATGGACTGCCGAGAGAAAATAGCAGTTGGAAAAACTGAAGAAAACAAACTATTCTTCTAAACGTAATCATCATATATATATTTGTTGGCTGACCTATTTATTTATATATATTACTTCATAAACTTTCCTTTATCAAGCACCTAATATCTCGATCTCAGTCAAATATTCTCTTCATCATCACTTAGAGACTGACAATAAGTAACAGAGAGAGAATAACTGACAATAAGTAACATCTTAGTTGAGATCTTATCAAACTAAGTGAGACAAAAAGAAAACCAAAAAGAAATGTAGAAGAAGTGGAGAAATAGACGTCATAATTAAGATTTACTTTTTAAATTTATTTTTAAACTCTAATTTCGGAATATTATCATATTTTAGTTTAAATATTTGTAGAAGTTTATGTATAAATCATCAAAATATTATAGGAATACTAATGATCTTGAGTTTAAATTTAAATTTAAAAAATCAAAGAAAAATAGATGTGAGATTTATATTTATCAAAAGTGACAAAAAAATTCTTAGAAACAAATTTAAATAATTAAACTTAAAATTAGAAAGATAATGAGATATAAGCTTAATTTATAAAAATACAATAATAAAAATATTTAAGTTCATCTAACTTGAAACAAAAATATAATATAAAGATTTATAGATTATAAAATTTTACAAATATTTATTTTAAGTTTTAACAATATTTTGTGACTTACTTTTATTTGTTTAAATTATTATGTTGATATTTTATTAATTAACTTATGTATCTTATAGATTATTTAAAGATCGTTTAATTAAATAATCAATTTTAGTTCTAACATCAACAATAGTATAAATATATGAAAATTAGAAGCAACATTATGTATGTATCTTATAGAAGCAACATTAGATGTATTCTCCCTGTTTTGTTTTGTTGAACATAATATTCTCTATTTCCTATACTATCCGAGTCTTTCTTTTCATGTCACTCTCATGACTAATTAAAGGATGGTCACACGCAACATACTTGTTGTTTACTTCCTTTCCTAAATTTCCAAGTCTTCCTTTTCCTACTAGCCCATTTTCTTGTGACCAAAAAAAAATTCATTTAATTTTCAAACTATTATATCTCTAAAATATGAATGATTAAATAATAAATAGTCACCTTACCTTTTAAGTTATTTCTTCCAATGTGAATATATACTGGTACTTCTAATAGGATTTGATAATTGATAATGTTTCAAAATCTAATCTAAAATTAAATCAATAAGATAAAAAGATTTAAAAATTAAAAATTCAATTAGTATCAAACAATTAAAAAATAATTATATAGTAAAAATTGAATAAAATTTAAAAATTTAAAATGAAAAACTAGTTTTCCTAAAAAATAAATTTTAATTAAAAAATATAAAATAGAAAATAATTAATTTATTTTGATTTATTAAAATAGGTCAATTAATTAAATCAATCAATTTATAATTAAAAATTATTAAAATGGAAAAATTAATTGATTTAAATTTTTTACAATTAAATTGATAAAATAATTTTAATTTTTTAATTAGTTAAAAATATTATCCATTATTATTCAAGAAAATCAAGCTTACAAATTTGAAGATAAAAAAATTTCGAATCTTTGATTTAACTTTAAAATGGAGGGTTGCACAGGTTATAATCATGATTGTCTATTTCCTTCCTCAAATTTCCAATTCTTCGTATTCTTTATAGTCTCTGCAACTTTGTTCCATCAACTAGTACGATCAACAAGTAACCTGTCAAGTGTAAGATTTTGACAAGAAATATATCTGATAAATTATATTTTAAATATTTTGATTTTATGAGGCTTATTAAAAATATTTTATTTTTCAAGTTTTAACTTTATATGGTATCTATTTTAAAACTCATGATATTATTGGTTGTCTATAAATAGAATTATTAATTTTTCCTTATATTTATCAGTATATTGTCATTATTTATTATACAACCAATTTAAGAATTAAATAACTTGATCATCTCTCTTAAAAAATCTCCCAAATTAAAAAATAAAATTTCAAACAAAAAATATATACATGTTGCTTGAAAATAATCTATAAAATAAAAATGACTAAAATATCCACTAAGAATAATTTAATACATTAACTAAAAATCTTTTGTTTTCAATAAAGATTGATCTAATAAATAATCTTTTTCTTCTTTAATTATTCCAAATTTTTCTTTTCTGGTGAATCTTATGATACTAAAATTAATTAATTAAGTCAATTTTTAAAATTTAAGAAATTAAACTAATTAACTTGTAATAGTTGTACTCAGTTAATGATAATTATATTATCAATGTTAAAGAATTCAAGTTATAAAATACAAGTCATCACAACAAATGACAAATTACCGTGTTGATTACTTTGCTGACAATTCAGAGGACAAATTGACAAAGATGCATAAAGACATGGGCTAACAAGAAAAGGAAGACTTATTTTTCCAAGTCTTAAAGTATTGAAGTGACCGATTATTTTCTTTTATTATTGGACCATCACCGTAAAAAAGTTGAAAGCGCTTTACTAATGTTTCCAAGTCTTCTTTTATACTGCCAGTCCATTTCTCTTCAAGTTGTTCACATATAAGGAGATCTTCTAAAAAATTTCCAAACGCGTTTCTTTTCTCTAGAAAGGAAAGGAATCAGTAGATTTCTCTTTAATTATCCACTTGCTTTATAACTGTCTTATGTTTATATAACTATTCCAATTTATCAAATTAATTTGGAAAAGTTTACTTGATTATTGAAGGAAAAAAATATCACTTAAAAGATAAGTGTTTCTTATAATTAAAAAATATAATTAAAGAGAGGAAAGAGAAATAAAAATTTGGATACATAACTTAGATACAAAATTAAACCAACTTTCTCTTTTCGTTTTAAAACTTATAGCTATAAAAAAAACCCAAGTGGGAGTGTAAGAAAGACTAATCCTTTAGACTTAAGGTATAAATATTGTTGTATGTTATTAGTTTGATATAAGGATGAATGTGATAGCAACTGTTAAGCGAATACAATTTAATAATTTGAGGAGCTTATAGTAATTATTAATTAACTAGTCGCTTCAAATTAATTTAACTATAAATTTAAATTGCTACTTAATTTATTATAATCGTTTATAATATGGAATATTTAAACTACTTAATATATACGTACTATTAAATTTGCCTAAATTTTATTTATGAACAAAACTTTCTTTGGATTATTATTATTGTAGACAAAAATGCCAAAAACATACTAATCTAATGATCACAAACCTCATAATCATTATTTATTTCTTTTCTAATCAATCTCATTTACACTAATAAGATAGTCTTAGATGTTATATAATTATTGATTTTCTTTCTCAATTTTCTAAGTCTTTCTTAACTTTATACACCTAAATTGATTGAGATAGCAAGTCTTAAC
>JANIJH010047849.1:0-10310 GCA_024520975.1 Erythroxylum areolatum | reverse complement strand
TATTACATTCAACATATACTAGGAAAATTTAATTCCAACTATTACATAATATAAAATATTCAAAGTACCAAAGAAATGCATAATATGGCACTAATTTTCAAAATTATATTATGTATAAATCAATTATGAATTAAATAATCCTTTATAATTGGGCCATAAATATTTATTAACTGAATATAACCTTTGGGGGCCCAAAAAATCAACAAAATCAGCCCAGAAGTTGATTTCTGGGCCTGGAAGCCCGTGTTGGTGCGTGCAGTGCATGTGCCAGCTTCTGGAGACGCAGACGTAGCATTTGACACATGCACTGCACGCGCTAATGTTGCTTCATCGTCTTCTTTGATGCTTTTGTAAGTTTTTTTTTCTTTCTGTCATATCGTTGCTCTTCATGCCATAATCCATCCCTTCCTAGTGTTATAGCCCTCAGAACATGTCAAGTTTTTCATTACAAGAAATAAACTTTCATCTCTTTTCAATAACCATAAAACATGTCCATATCCATGATAGCATTATAATCACAGATTCCTTTCCAAGCATGACAATATAATAACAGAGGATGGTTACTTTCGGTTATGTGTATATTATTCTTAATTCTAAACCATTCATCCATAACCACTTCCATGACCGAAGGTATATTTCATTATTTATGTTATGTCAACAACCAAGTTTCATATTCGTTTATGTCATTTTTAAAACATGCATGTATACTGTGTTTATTACGGTGATAAAGGACGGCGCATGAAAATCAATTGATTTTCGTAAATAATAACAAGCAATAGTTGTAAAAGCACTCCATTCATACGAAAACAATCAAAACATAATCATACCAAAAAGATACCCAATAGTAAACAGATCATGCAATACCAGGCTTTGATACTAATTGTAAATAAATTTATGGATCAAATTACTGTTTGTGTACCCTTATCCATGATTGTTTGTCGTGATGTTGATTTGCTTAAACGAATTTTATTTCCTTTCGTCTTCTTCTGTTAGGGAATTCTTCAATGGTTATGATTCAATAAGTTTTTTCAACTTATATAGCATCACCAACAGACATGTCCTTTGGTAATTGGAAGAGAGAGGACAAGGGTCTTAACCTATTTGAGATCCATTCTATAATACCTAATAACCATTATCTTAGGTGCTTTTTATTGGACTAAAATCTATAAGTGACATGGGACATAAAATATTCTAACATAACAAAGATCGTTGGCCGTATAATAAGTAAGATAAAATTTTAGTTATTTCTACTATAAGATTTAAAAGATAGCATTGTCATTGACACTCCACTACTATAAATCTCAATTGTTGTTGACCTAGTGTTATAAAAAACATATATATTAATAACCACGTAATTCCATGACAATATAAGACTCTACGATATGTGAATTCCATCTCAAAACTCCCCCATCTATATAAATAACTTTACTTTTTAGTGTAAATAATTGTTTTATCAAGACTTCAATAGTTTTATCTACTAGAGTATATTTCAACCTATGATCAATCGAGATACTAAAGGCATAAGGAAAGAAAACAATGTATATTTGTCAGCAATAAACCTAACATAAAATTTATATGAAAATGCCATCAGAGACCATGTTATTAATTCTAATTTATAACATGTAAGAAGATGAATTAAGAGCTAAAATGTTTGGAAGGTTCATTTTGTTACCTGAGGCTTGACTCGACTTGGCCCGGCCCAAATTTTTTAAAATTAAAATGCAAAAAATGACATCGCTTTGTTTATAAAGGTTTACCCTCAACTAGGGTAAGTTGAGCCCGAGGCTCGGGCCTGAGGCCCATTTTCCATCTCTATTAAAAATTGCATAATAATCAATATTAATGATTTAAATGAATTAGCAAGGGGTCAATATACGCAACTTCACTAAAAGCATGAAAACTTAAAGCCTTTTGAATATATTCCTCTAATGCCTAGGCAGGAGTTAAAGAGGGATGATCTAAATGAGTTGGGCTATGTTACTAATTGGGATGTTAATTGGTAATATGAATCCTAATTTTTCAAATAAAAAAATGTAGGCATAATTTTTGCATGAAAGTTTAAAGTTTTGCAGACTTGAGGTTTAGGCAGAATGTTTTTATACCATTGTGATTCCTTTTGAGCGATAGTAAATGTTAAGTTTTTAATTTAATTTTTCATAAAATATCTTATGGGTTTAAAAAATGCTACTTTTTTCGTTTTTCTTATAAAAAAGTAATTAATATTATAAATTAAAGTATGAAAATAGCAGCAATAACAACAACAACAAAAATAACTAGTTGATACACGACAACAATAATAACTTAGGGAAAATCTCGTTGATACGCAAGGTTTGGAAAGGTCCAGTAATATGTAATTTTACCCTTAAGTAGTAGAGAGACTATTTCTAAATAACCCATAAGAAAGAGAAAAAATAAATTAAAATTAAAATTAATGAATAATAAATACTTAATAAATAAAATATAAAATAGGAAATAAACTAAAAATACGATGATGATGATGATGATAAAGGCTAAGTAGGGAAAAACTTATGCTAAATCTTTAAGAGGTAAGTACTACTTATTTAAAAGTTTTGGCTAACTATAAGATAAAAATGTTAAAAGACCTATGAGAATGACCAAGATCTCTTTATGAGAGATCTTTTATTTGTATCTTAGTATGTTAAAGTTTTCTATTGTAGGTCATATCCTCGATAAGTTCCAGTAATATTATATCATTTTTTATCACCTCCTCTCAATTTTTCTTAGACCTTCCTTTTGCTCACTTACAATCTCTAAGTACAATCTTCTCATATCTTCTCCCTGGAGCATCTAGGTGTTTCCTCTTAACATGTCCAAAACACCCAAGTCTTGTCCCTCTGAAATTTTCAATAATATTAGTCACCTTTAATTTATTTCTCACCATTACATTCTTGACCTTATCTCTTCTAGTAAAGTTACACGTCTAATATATCTGCCTCATCTCCGTCACCATTAGTTTATAACTATGCAGTTGTTTAATGGGCCAACATTCTGCCCCATGGAGCATGGGCGACCTAATCTCTAAATGAAAAAATTTACCTTTAAGCTTGAGTGGTATTTTCTTATCACGTAAAATTCCTGATGTACTTTTCCGTTTAAGTCATCGTGATATGATTTGATGAAATATATATTCATAAATTCATTGCTCTGGATGATAGATCTTAAATACTTAAAACACTCATTTTGTGGTATAACTTCTGAACAAATCATTACCTCCACATCGTTAGCCACTCTATGCCCTAAAAAGTTATATTGCACATACTTCATCTTATTTCTACTCAATCCAAAGCTCTTCGACTTTAGCATATCCCTCCAAATGAGGACTATAAGTAGAATATTACTTATTTGTCCATTGATTTTCTCATTATATTAGTTATAATCTTGATTTTTAGACTTCATATTACTAACGTATTTCATATATAATTACTATGTTTTAATCTTGTGTTATTTCGAGTAACTCAATCGGTAGTGTTTGGATAAACTATGAATTATAAGAAGATAATTAAATAAGTTAATAAAAGTTTTGTCTCTCTAAAATGATTAGATAGAATGTTCTACTACTTTTTATAAGCAATAATTTGAGAATTCTTAGGTTACATTAAATTGACATTTTAAAAAGTTATTTTCAAATACTAATTATAAATTAACTACTAATTTGCAAGATTTAATAAGAATATGTTTTAACAGAGTAAATGAGAATTCTAAATTTTATGTCTAATTTGAACTTCAAATAGGATTATGCATCAAATCATTTATGAATAGGTTAAGTTGAGGTGCAGGTCACAACGGATGACGACCAAAAGTGGAGGGACCGAGAAGGTAGAGAAGAAGCACGAGAAGAGAGAGAGCCATGCAAGGTGGAAAGCACGCAAGTGCGGCGGAGACAGTGAGAATGGTCGGAATACAGTGGCTTTGTCGTCATCATCCGCCGAAAGAGTGAAAGACGATTGCTTTAGTGAGTTAGGTGATTGCATCATAACCACACAAAGACGACTATTTTAGTTTCAAGGAAATGGAGTTGGGTGATTGTAGAGGAAGGCATCATGGTTCTGGTAAACTATAGCTCTTGGCTGCTCTTGGTGAGTTTTGAGTTAATGCACATATTTATGTCTACTTATAACATATATATTACAAGGTCGATGGTCCACGGCGGCGCGTCTACCCATCACCACTACTCCTTAAGTCTCGAGTCGACCTAACTGCAAAATATGTACATCCATACCGAAGATGTTGATGGCATTGTAGGGTGGTTGTTAATGGCATTTGCTAGTATTATTGTTGTTAGTTCTTCGTCTCACGATCCCAAGCTCGGCTCTGCTCGTGTTGTTTTCCAAGTTTGATTCTCTTCAATAACTAGTTTCTTCTACATGCAAAATTGGTTCTTTTGTTTTTGTTTCCAAGGTACATGGAGTATGTTAAGGAAGGTGGTATGTGGGATTAGGATCCAACATACCTATGAGGTACTACAAATTCAAATAAAGACTACTATTTCTTTACGGCCATTATCGGTGCCAGCGTCCTTAGCCTTCCCAATGCCATCAGCTGGACTTGGATGGAATGGAATGTCCTATACTAGAGATGAAGCTGTAGGTCTTGAACTCCAGAAGAGATTCGTTGATGCAGTGATGCAGCTCGGTAGACCTGATAGTGGCCATTAGGCAATGTTTCTCTATCTTTTCAATTGCTACATTGCTTTTGGGTAGGACAAACTACATCTCTTTGGCCTTTAAGGGGGAACCCACATCATCCAAGTATCTAAGAATATGTTTTTCTAATTTTCTGGTGAGCTTGATGACTGTGACAATGTCATATTCATTGACGATCTCCATGAGTGGCCCCTGTCTATTTGTGGAGGTAAGGGGTGACAATTCCAGCCATCCTTGTAGTTGATTTTGTGATTGCATTTCTGTCAGTGCGATCTTTGTTTTGGGTATGTAGTTGTTATTTAAGCATATTTCAAGTCTTCTGTGTGGTATGAATCTCGTAGTTATCCGTAGTAGTTGAGGTTGGATTCCATGTCCATATGAGTTTTTATTTCCCTATTTCTCGGTTACTATAGCCATTGTTCATGAAACTCTGGTAACCTGGGTTGGGATCTCTTCTACTCAACTGAAATGAACAAGATTACTTGGGGTCATCATCTATGCTATGCATGCCGAGCATGGGCAAGGGCGATAACGTAGGGCTATATGAACTGCAAACGATAAACGTACCTACACTTTCGTAGGGTTCTCTGACACATCATATGTCGTCTCCGCAAGATTTCTCGAGCATCCTGACAAGTTTTGATGCTGTCCATAAGAAACTGTCATTCTTTCTCTTGTTGTGACCCGTTGGGACTCCACTTACTAGCCTAGCATTTAAGCTTTAACAAGTCTCTCTTTTCTAACATGGTACATCAACATTCTACAAAAAGCCTTTTCCTTTAGAATCACACCTTACTAATACATTGAGCACTTTCACTTGCATGCCTCAACAGTAAATTCTCTTTTGACAAGTGTGGTTGAAACACACTTCCGCTTTCAATTGGACCATGTCTTGTATTGGCGGGTATCAACAGATTTTCAAGCATAAATCAGACATGCCTTTGTTTTCATGCTGGTATTCTATATGCACTTACTAAGGATCCTTTCAGTTAGCAAATTGTTATTATTTTTATTTTTATATATATATTTATTTATTTATTGAGCTTTCTTATTATTATTAACTTTATCTTCATTAATATTAATATTATTACTATTATTGGTTGTTTAGTATTAGTATTTTATTATTATTATTATTATTATAGTTGTTTGTTAGTATTATTTTCAGCCTTTAAGGATTTATTAGGATAGTACTTTGGGGGAAACGTGAAAGACACGATGTAGGAGGGATGCCTTTAAATCGTGTGGAGAGAATCAGTGCAAGCGGTTCGATGTGGGTTGCAGGCAGGAATAAAGATGGAGATGACTTAATAAGAATAGGTTCTTGGAATATTGGGACCCTCACGGGAAAGTCCTTGGAATTAGTAGAGATTTTAAACAAGTATAGGATACAAATAGCCTGTATTTAGGAGACCAAGTGAGTAAAAGCTAAAGCAAAGGAGATATGGTACTCGGGAAGTATGCAAAAGCAGAATAGGATACGTATCTTAGTGGTCAAAGAACTTATAAACCGAATGGTGGGGATCACAAAGGTCAATAATAAGATAATGGTGGCAAAAATGGTATTTAGCAGTGTGGTTCTCAATTTAGTATGTGCTTATACACCTCAAGCTGGTTCAGACGGATAACAAAAATGTATATTCTGGGAGGCGCTGGATGGGATGCTTCTACAAATCTTTAATACTAAGCAGATCATCCTAGGAGTTGATTTTAATAGGCATATAGGAGCGAATTCAGGCAGATATATAGGGACCTATGGGGGTTTCAGCTACTACACTAGAAATAATAGTGGGAATGCTCTATTAGGCATGGCCATAATGTATGAGTTAGTAATAGCAAATTCCCTTTTTAAGAAAAAAGAAGCGCATATAGTGAAGTTTCAGAATAGCACAACCAAGATACAAATTGATTATTTCCTTGTAAGGAAAAGAACCAGATTATGGTGCAAAGATTGCAAAGTGCTTCCGGCCGTATACCTATCAACCCAACATAAATTGCTAGTTTTGGATTTAGGTATTAAAGGGTAAAGATCACAACAATTTACCAAACATTGTCTTAAAATTAGATGGTGGAGGCTAAAAGGGGACATGGTGGGACAATTTAGGACTCAAGTTCTTTATAATATAAAATGGTCCGTGAGTGGGGAAGAAAATCGGATATGGGTAAGAGTAGCTCTCGTAGTGAGAGAAGCCACCACAAAACTACTAGGGGCATAGAAAGGGCAGGGGGTGGGTGGATGGAATCTTAATGGTGGTCGGACGAGGTCCAAGAGATGATTAAGGAGAAAAAGGGAGCTTTTAAAGATCTTTTAGTAAGTATAACAGAGGCAGAGCGGGAAACTAATAAAGTTAGGTATAGACTGGCAAAACAAAAGGCAAAGAAGACTATTTCAGTGGCTAAAGGAAAAGCATACGAGACTATGTACAAGGATTTGGATTCATTCAAGGGAACACAAAAAATTTTCAAGTTAGCATAAGATAGGGCATGTGAGACGAAGGATTTCAACCAAGTTTATTGTATACATGACGAAACATGTTAGGTACTCATAGAGGCCTAAGCTATCAAGAAGAGATGGTAGAGATACTCTTATTGCCTATATAATGAAGACATAGAGGTCAATATAAAGTTAGGCAAACCCTCCGTGTCGGGGCAGTTTCTTAATGGATACTCATGTGGAAGCGTGATAAGGGGAGAAATTACAAAGGTTCTAAGGGGGATAGGAAGAGAAAGGGCCATAAGGCCGGATGACATCCATATGGAGGTATGGAAGCGAATAGGAGTTGTCGGTATTGAGTGGTTAGTTCAGCTATTTATGTGATCCTTGAGTCAGCTAAAATACTGGATGAATGGAGATTGAGTAGGTTAATCCCCTTATACAAGGCCAAAGGGGACATCCAACAGTGTCACAATTATAGAGGCATTAAATTACTAAGTCACACCTTAAAGTTGTGGAAAAAGGTAATTGAAAAGGGAATTCAGAGAGATGCTTCCATATCGGCCATCCAATTTAGATTTATGCCTAGTAGGTCTACGACAGAAGCAATACATCTACTCCGGAGACTAATGGAATGCTACAGGGAGCGTAACCAAGATTTGCATATAGTTTTTATTGATTTGGAGAAGGCGTATGATAGGGTTCCTCGAGAACTCCTATGGAGGTGTTTGGAGGCAAAGGGCATTCCTATGACTTATATTAGAGTAGTTAGGGATATGCATGAAGGAGCATTGACTAGAGTAAGGACGATAGGAGGCGATACGTAAGCATTTTCTATTGGTGTTGGACTACACCAAGGCTTAACCTTAAGCCCTCTTTTATTCACATTAGTATTAGATGAACTTACCAAACATATTCAAGGAGATATACCTTGGTGTATGTTATTTGCTGACGATATTGTCCTAGTGGATGAAACCAAGGAAAGGGTCAATTCAAAGTTAGAATGTTGGAGAGAAACGTTAAAATTGAAAAGTTTTAGAATGAGCAGGTCCAAGACAGAGTATTTAGAATGTCACTTTTCGGAAAGCCAGATGATATAGGAGGCAGCAGTATCAATTGGCACCGACATCATACCACATAAATTAAGTTTTAAATATCTCGGGTCTATCATTCAGAGAGATGGTAATATCGATGCCGATATAGTACATCATATTAGATCTGGGTGGGTCAACTGGCGAAGTGCATCAGGTATTTTATATGATAAAAAGATTCCTTTAAAACTCAAAGGGAAGTTCTATAAAATGGTGATTTGGCCACATGTTATATGGGGCAAAGTGTTGGCCTACCAAACATAGACACATAAGTCAGCTGTTAGTAGCAGAAATGCATATGCCTAGGTGGATGTGTGAATTTACTAAAAGAGATAGAGTCAAGAATCATGAGGTGCAAAACAGGCTACAGGTGGCTAGTATTGTCGACAAGTTGAAAGAGACTAGGTTGAGGTGGTTTGGGCATGTGCGCAGGAGATCCTCAGATGCTCCGATTCGGGGTTGAGAGAATATAACCCTTACTGAATACAAGAGAAGAAAAGGGAGGCCTTACAAGAACTGGAGAGAAGTGATCAAGAAAGATATGTCAGAGTTGGCCCTTGTTGAGATAGCTACTAGGAATAGAAAAGTTTGGTGTGACCAGATAAGGGTAAAGGATACCCTTTAAAGTTCCTCTAAATTAGTTGAGTAAATATTTAGGAGATGTTGATTTTACGCTAGCACCAAGTAATTACCGTGTAGGAAGTCTAACCTAATTTCCTTTTGGCCTTTGTTAGTTGTAAGGCCTACGGGCCTATAACTTGGTTTCAGGAAAGGTGTGTTAGAGAAAGATCCCGTGAGATAGTCTAAAATCTAAGGATTGTCTTACCATCAGGATCTCTGAGCAAAGACCCCTAGCTTATCTAGCGACGAGAAGAGCCTGTCTTTGCAGTACTAGCAAATCTGGTTACCATCAGGTATGTCCTTTGCGTATATTTTATTTTATTTATATAGTTTTTGGTAATTTTATGCATATAATTTTTTAGAGTGTCAATTTTACTTATTTACTCTTTAACATGCATCATTCTTTTATTGTCATATCTGCATATGAGTTTACTAGAAATAGCCTCTCCACTATATGGGAGTAAAGCTGCGTACTATCAGACCTTACCAAACCCCGCTTTATTGTGGGACTTTATATTGGGTTTGATGATTTAAATAATGATAATATATTGATCCATGATCGAATCTATGGAAGCATTGATTTATACATTCCTCTTAGTTTTGACTTTAGGAATCTTTTTTGCGATCTTTTTTCGCGAACCACCTAAAGTTCCAACCAAAAAGATGAAATGATTTTTCATTATCTTAATTGAAGTAATGAGCCTCCTGCTATTGGAAGGCTCATTACTTAGCAGGAGGCTCATTACTTCAACTAGTCCTCGTGTTCCTTGGATGGATCTCTTAGTTGTTGACAAGGTTGCCCAAAAGCAGTCTATAAGGCATAGTCAGTAAAACTTACAAGTAAACCAGATATAGAGATGGTGTGTAGCGCCCCCTTACCGTAGGGTACGCACCAGAACACCTGCAGGTCATTCCGATACATAACCTACGATGAGGGTGTACTACGATTCGATCATTTCTATAATCTACATGGCATCAATATAATAAAACTGTAATGACAAAATTCACCGAATTTAGAAAACCGAAATACTTCTCATTTCATTTCTTAAAAACCATTAATACACTATTCAGTCATGATTACACACGGTACAAATCCAAAAGGAACTAAAATAACTCCTAACTAAGTCATCCCCAAAAGATCCCAGCTGACCGACCTGTGAGCCATACTTCTCTAGCCCGTGCTCACACACCAGGACAAGTCTCGCTAACTGGAGCTAGGAGTCTACAATCGTTGCCCTGAAAAATATTACAATGTTGGGTGAGTTTGCGAACTCAATGAGAAACCAGCATCGATGGTTCACCCAATTCATGCATATACACACAGTTCGCATCATGTCATATATTTGCACATTTAGAAGATCACATACATTTAATTTCACATTTATAAGGCGTTTTGCCTTTCATACAATTCACAGCACAATCAGATACTTAATGCATAACGTTTTCATTTCATTTCATTTCAGTGTTGTGACTGGGCATCAGTACTGTCCCCTTTCTGGGCAC
>JANIJH010047646.1:0-10316 GCA_024520975.1 Erythroxylum areolatum | reverse complement strand
AAATGGGTTTCACAAAAGAAGAGAGAAACCAAGCTTTAATCCATAGATCTAAGCAAAGGAATGGAGGCTTACCTTTTATACCACCCAAATTGCTTGAATCCCCTTCCCTTTCATGTTACAAAAGTTAAAAAAGCTTGAGAGAAGCATCCATGGAGTTTTCGTGAGAGAGGGAGGAGGAAGATGATAGGTTTTGTCTTTTTCTCCCACTAACTCCTTATATATGCCATAAGTCCACTTATTTACAAAAATGCCATCCTTGTTCTGGTTTTTAAATGTCTGCCCGAACAATTTCCTGACCATAAAAAAAAATATCATACATCATTAATTTGATGTCACTAAAATTATTATTTACTGTTATATGATTTTAATGACATCAGTCACAAATACCGATTTATTTCGGTGTACCGGGTAAACTAGATACTGGTTATTACAGTTAGAGTGCTAAAAATGCGAAATAAAATTTAGATTGTAAAATTTTGGAATGAAAAAATTAAAAAGTCGAAAATGTAAAGTGTGATGTATTCTTTATAATTGGATAAAATGTAGAAAATAAATACAGATATAAAAATGTAATAAAAAAGTTAAAAATTAAATCATCATTTAATTATTAATTTTGTGATTAGTTAAATAAATAAGTTACGATTAAATAGGTTAATATTTGTAGTGAAAATAATTTTAGGATTTAATAAATGTTTCAAATGAATGACAAATTTCAAAATCTCAAATAATTTTATTAACCCTGAGTCACAGATGTGACTTATTTAACTCACACCCGTTATTGCTAATCATGGGCCCTTGACTAAATTTTTTTATTGATATTTAATATTTTTCTTATTTTAATTTTAATTAAGTATTCACAGCCATGAGTTTGAATTATGAAGTCACACCCGTGAGTACAAACTCCTAGAATTAATTAACTTAGCAATAACTAATAATGAATAATAATCTTTTATTTAATTTTAATAAATAAATAAATAAATATTTAAAATTTATCAATTTGTTAAATTATTTATACATAAATAAAATTTATTTAAAAATTTATTTATACATATATTTTACTTAATTATAATCTAATTATAATTAATTGAAAATTAAAAAATTATTTAATTAAGAAATTATAAATGATGGATTTTTCCTATCAAACATTAATTAGAATTCTTTAATATTTTGCATATGTTGTGTATGTACAAAATACATGATAAATAATTAGTTTTCATTTTCATAAATATCGTTTCATATCCGTAATTAAACTATTCGATTTTTCTGAAATTATTTTCCTAATCGCATTTTACCATCGTTTTTTCAAGTTTTCTTCTTATTGCCTGCTTCATTGTTGCGCTATTAAGGTATGTTTAATTATGTCACAAAAATGTATTATATAATATTATGGTGTACTTCTTCATGACATATTCCTTTTCATTGATATGATAATTAGTTTCTTCTTTATTTTTCCATATTTCATGACTTACATATACAAATTTACTTTACTGATATACTCGCTTACTTAATATTGCCATGAATTAACTTTTTTATGTATCTTCTGATCCTTTATTTATCTTATGCTATGGCCAACCCAGACTATTATGCAAGCTTTTAAAATTTCTTACTAAATAATTAAATGTATAGAAAACCTTATTTGTTTAATGTATGGCTTGTTAGAATTTTGTTAAATGTATGGTTAACCTTATTTGTTAAATGTATGCTTGTTAGATTTTTTTTATATTAACAAATACAGTTGATGTTAGCGCTTTATGATAAACTCTTTATTAAATCTATGATTTGTTACATGTATTGTCTTATATTCGTAGAAAAAGATGATATTATTGCTTCATTTTTTTGCCTGCTATATTTTTACATTTTTTAATTATACTGAACATTTATTGATGTAATATATACTTTTTTATACATATCTCATTTAATAATATTTATAATATATATTAAATTATAATTATTATATGTATAGTTATATATATGTTTCACAAATACTGTTACTATAGATATTTTGATGCTTTAAAAAAATATTATCAATTGATACCTTAAAAGCATCAATATTGTCTACATTCAAACATTCATATATGGATAGAAATGCCAAAAGGGGTTAAAAGTATGCTAAAATGCTAGAAAATAAAAAACAAGAATTCTTGCAACTACTTAGAGAAACTTGAGCTGCAAAAAAGAGAAGCGCTGCTTTGCCTACGCTTCATTAAACAATTACTGATCAACATAGCTATTCTTTTGTTAATAGTGAACCTTCCAGCAGTTAACTTCTTATTCATCAATCCTCTAGTCAAAAAATATAAAATCGATCTTTTGATTTTAATGTAAATCGTGTTAATCAAGGTAAAAAAATTTAAAAAAAATTTAACCTATATTTTTACTATTTTTATATGACTAATGCATAAAGTGATTAGGTTATTTTTATATATTTTAAAGGATAAATCATTGTTGCTCTTTCTCAAAGTTAGTAGCTTTGCAAAATTTACCTATTGAGCCTCAACAACTTCATTTTGTTCCAAATTGTGAACATTGTCATGCAAAGCGATTTTGTCTTGAACCTCCATCATTCTATTGTTCATTAGGATAGATTTCTATTGTTGCTCCTCAAATGCCTTATGGTTTGAAATGATTATTTTTGACAATCATGAAAAATCAAAACATTTCAGGAAGAATGTTCGTACATATAATAACAATGTAGCTTTTACTTCCTATGGAACTAGTTATGATTGAGAACTAATAAAAAACAAGAAAGGGGTTTATATATTTCATGTTCAAGGACAGGTTTATCATTTCCTTGACAGTTTAGTGCCAACAACCAATAAGGTATCTATAATCCAACTCCATTTCTTCGATACTGACGAGGAACTAAAAATAAGGACTAATAGTTGTGATAAACTTTGTGAGAGTACAAGATAATCCTTATGCCAAGTTCTTTCGAAGTATTAGAGACATTCCATCACTTGAGAATCATGAAATAGTTCTGAGATGTTATCCTGGCCTTGATCAACGTGTTTATAATCTTCGTACTGCATCACAAGTTGTTGCTATATGGACTAAAATTAATGTTGAACAAATTGATAAATATCCTCACATCTAAGTCTATGCTCACTCAGGTACAAGTTATAGAATTCTGTTTTATTATGCATGTTATGACCCGCTTCAATATCTACTTTTATTTCCTCACGGTGAATCTAGATGGCATCGTGGCAATTAGCGGTTGATTTCACAAAGAAGCAGGAGGAATGTTTTAGATGAAGAGAGTGATGCTTATTTCAACTCCTTTACTGATCCATCTAAATTATTCGTTATGGAAAACTCAAGCAAGTTTATCTTTTTTTTAGTAATTTTTCAAATATTATTTAATTCCACCATTTTATTTATCAAATTTATCTTCTTTACTACTAGTTGCTGAAGAAGGATACTGTGAAGATGGTTTGGTTTCTGCTAAAGAATATTATTGCTATCAGCTCCAAATGAGAGAAAATGATGAATCTATGCTGCTCCATAGCTTAAAACTGCTTCAACAATTTGTTGTGGGTACTTATATAAAGATTGAAACGACCCGACTTGATTTTATAGAAAAAACAAAATGAGATATGAACAAAAATTTTGTAGGGTGTTTTGGATAGTATTACCGTTGGTCAAATAGAAGATTCTATAATTGACCGTCGAGTTGTTCTCCTATCTTCATTTATCGGTGGTCCAAAGGACCTAAAATGATGTTATCTTGATGCAATGACTCTGGTACAAAAATATGGTAAACTAGATATTTGCCTCACTATAACTTGCAACCCTATGTGGATAGAAATCCAAGACAATCTTAAATTTCATAAAAAGGCACAAGATAGACTTGATTTATTGGATAGAGTATTCAGAGCTAAATTTGAAATTCTAAAAAATGAGTTGATCAAAAAATAGATCTTTGGAGACGTGGCTGCATTTTTTTTATATTATTGAATTTCAGAAGCGTGGATTTCCTCATTCTCATTTATTAATAATACTTAAACCGCATTTTAAATTTCTAAGTCCAGATTCTTATAATCAGATCATATCTGCTGAAATACTTGATCCTGATCAAAATTCACGATTATATTCCCTCATCATTAAGCATATGATTCATGGTCATTGTGATTTTATGAATAAATATTACCCTTATATGAGAAATGGTGTGTGCAAAACCATTATCCCAAGAATTTTGCTATTCTTACTATTCATGGTGAAGACAGTTATCCATATTATAGACAAAGAGATGATGGCAGGAAAGAGAAAATTTGTAGACATGAGATTGATAATAAGCAGGTGGTTTCTCATAATCCGTACCTTTTAATGCTACTTGATTGTCACATAAATGTTGAAATATGTTTAATTGTAAAGCTTGTTAAGTACTTATACAAATACGTCTTTAAAGGCCATGACCATGTCAACTTTAGCATTATCGATCAAGAGAGCACAACTGATATTAATGAAATCAGTAATTTCCAAAAGGGTCGTTAGATCTCACCTCCTGAAGCTTTATGGCATATATATGAATTTCGTCTAGCAAAGATTAATCCATCAGTTTATATACTACAGGTTCATCTCCTAGATCAACAGTTTATTTCCTTTGACAAAAATCCAGATTTGTTTTATTTGTTAAGAAATATTAACTTCTCGAAAACAGTGCTGACCAAAATTTTCAAGATGAATTTAGCAAATAAAAAAGCAGAAGAGATGAAATGTCTATATAAAGTTTTTCCAGAACATTTTGTTTGGAATCAAAAAACAAAAGCATGGTCGGAAAGAAGTTGAAGAAAAGTAATAGGAAGATTGATTACTGTTGACCCTAGAGAAGGAGAAAGGTATTACTTGAGGATATTACTCACACATGTTAAAGGACCAACATCATTTGATAACTTATTAACTGTTGATGGTGAGAAAAAAAAACTGTTCCAGGGAGGCTACATTGCAATTAGGATTGCTGGCATCTAAATCTTATATACAACAAATGCTTGAGGAAGCTGTTATGTTTCAAATGCCAGCGTCGCTCAGACTTTTATTTAGTACACTCTTGTTCTATTATTCACCGAAATATCCAAAGTAGCTCTAGGAAACATTCAAGGACAACCTTTGTTTTGACTACCAATATGCTTCTTCTTCGTATGGTACGTATACATCTAATGAAATTACAAAAATGGCTCTTCAAGATATTAATAAATCTCTAGAGCAAATTAGGAAAAGCTTGACCGATTGTCATTTTGTTGATCATCAGTTTCATGTTGATTATCATCAGCATCAAACTAAGGAAATAGAAAGTGAGATGAATATACAGGTTGATCTAGAAGACCTATTATTAAAATCAAGGTTGAATAATGAGCAGAAGTACATATTTGATTTAATAATGAATTCAGTTTTGGCTTCAAGTGGTGGAAGTTTTTTTATTGATGATCTTGACGGAATTAGAAAAACTTTCTTATATTAAGCTCTCCTTGCAAATTTACGATCACAGGGACATATTGTAATTGTTGTTGCTACATCGAGTGTTGCAGCATCAGTCCTTCCAGGTGGTAGGACAACTCACTTAAGATTTAAAATCCCGCTTGATTTATCGAAGAAAAAAGTTTGTCAATTAAACAAATAAAGCAGTATTGCAAAATTGATATTTGACTCTAGTCTTATCTTATAGGATAAGGCTTCCATGGAAAAACGAGAAGCCTTTGAATCATTTCATGATTTTCTTAAAGATACCATAGACTCTAATCAACCTTTTAAGGAAAAAATTGTTGTATTTGGTGCTGATTTTAATCAAAGCTTGTCAGTTATTGACCAAGCTACAAAACAACAACTGATTAATTTGAGTCTTCTAAATTCACATCTCTGGCCACAAATGTGTAAATTCTCTTTAATGATAAACATGAGAGCGATATCAAATCCAGCTTGTTGTGAATTTTTATTATGAATTGGAGAAGGCACTAAAGCAGTAGATGAGCAAGATCAAATATCCTTGCTAAAAGAACTAGTTATTCCTTATAATAGAAAGGATGAGTCTCTTAACAGGTTACTATTTTTTCCATTATATATTTTACTATCCTTTTTGTTACAATTACAATTACATTTTTCTAATGCATCGTTACCTTGACTAGGTTACTTGAAAACGTATTCCCTGACCTAACCTTATATTCATTTGATCCGTATCATGTGGTAAACAGATGCATACTATGTCCAATAAACAACTGTGTTGACCAAATTAATGACATGGTGAGTAAAAAATTGTCAGGAAATATTCATTTATACATGAGTTTTGATAAAACGGTTGACTGAAGACATCAAGCTGATTATAAAGATTTTCTCAATTTTTTAAATCCTAAAGGCCTACCTCCACACAAACTCATACTCAAAGAAGGCTCCCCAATTATGCTACTGAGAAATTTGAATCCAATTGAGGGGCTGTGAAATGGGACAAGGTTGATATGCAGACAATTAAAATATCATACAATTTCTACAAAAATTGTGTTTGGACCTCACAAACGAAAATTGGTTTTTATACTTAAAATTTCCTTGCAGTCTTCAGAAAATGAAAAAAATGGAATACCTTTTGTCAGAACATAGATCCCTATTTGTTTGTGTTATAATGACCATAAACAAATCCTAAGGTCAAACACTTGATCATGTAGGAATTTATCTTCGTCAACCTATATTCTCACATGGAAAACTATATGTGGCTCTATTAAGAGCTCGAACTCCTGAATCAGTTAAAGTTCTGATTATTCCAAGAACTTTTGAATGTTCAAAGTTTGATAAAAAATAAGAAATATTGTGTTTCATGAAAATTTTCAATTAGTCAATTTATAAAAGATAGAGTTGTCAGGAGGTATGTTTAATTGTTTCTTTTCAACTTGATATAATTTCAGTTCATATAAAAAAAAAACTCTTTCTCCTGGCTAATTCATTAAATGAATTGTTTTAGGATGGAAAACTGTTTATTGATTAAGGATATTTTACCTAGCGCTCTATGGTGGTCTTGTGAAATTATCGTCGAAGAAAAACAACATATTATTGCTTCACCTGGTACACCATCAAAGAGCCAAAAGTTTATCTTTTTTTGATTATGAGGTATAACAATTATGCTTTCTTCATTTAATATGTTTTTTACTTAATTATTAATAATTTCTTTATTATTAACATGGGTTAGTTAAAGGTATTATATTTAACAATGATATCTAACGAATGAGTGACATTTTGTAGCCGTGTAAGAAATATATTATTTCTAATGCCATTGTGAAGCCAATTCTTGCTCAATATCAAACTAAAGATTTGAAAACACAGTGGATAATTACGAGCCACACAGTCATTGAACCTATACCAGATGCTGATACCATCATCCTCGTGAAATTTAACTATACACCTTTCGTCGATCTTATCAACTGTATAAATTACAATAAAAAATCAGTTGGTTAGACACTTAATCTATTTCTTTATACATTGTTCACAATTTTTGTCTATTATATCTAATGATATTTATGTTTAACACGTGATAGATATTTTGGCTGTGGTTATTGAAGTCTTAGATAAAATAGAAATCAACAAAGATGGAAGAAATTCAATTGTGCAGAAATTTGTTATTGCCAATGAAGAGTAATTTTAATTCACTGTTATTCTTTATATTTTGCATGAAACTGAGATAAATTCTTCCTTTTTCTGGCATTTCTTTTTTATTAGACAACAAATGCTTGTACTGTCGATGTGGAATTCTTTTGTTATCAACAAGGGCTAACAAATTACTGAATCCTTGCACTCTTATCCAATAATTGTGTGTAGGAGACTAAAAGTGAACTTCTATAATGGTATTTTTTCTTTGTTGTAATATTACATTTTATTAGTTATCTTTTTATTTTATTTTCAAGTTATAATTTATAATTTTAGGTATGGCATTATCGACCTGGTTTGACTCAGCAATTCTTGTTGATCCACCATTATAGAAAGTTGCAGATCTTAAAAATTGTTACTACATTATCTTTACTCCAACATTTTTGCTCCACCTATCAATTAAATTATATATCTTTGCTTCAACTATCGATAAAATTATATAGAAATTTTATAAAATTTTGATGCTTTCATATTTATAATTATTATATTACGGGGCACGATGAAATTGTAAGGAAATTAAAAACCTTATCAACGAACAATCTTACTTGAGATACAATCCTGATATATCCTTTAGATCTCATCAGAAAATCACGAAAATCATGTTCTTGAATTGTACTAGCAAGGTAACTACATCTATATATTTTTGTAAATATTTCATATTAAATTTTTGATAGAAATCTTATTATGGGTTATTTGCAGATATCATGGATTAAAGCTAAAATTTCCTTCGAAGACATCTTGCAAAAATACTGGCATATGGCATGTAAGAGATGTTTTCGTTCTACTGCTGCTACCTATGGAGTTCCATTCACTTGTAATTGTTGTAAAGAAAAACTTACAGCAGAACCCAGGTTTTATTCTTCTCTTTTCTCTCTTCAATTTACTGCTTTTTGCTTCTGGATTTTAAATTTTGGGCATTTTTTACTTAGATGTCATGTGTGTGACCCAAAGTCACACTCGTGACCTTTTTACTTGGATGTCACAGGTGTGAGTCATACCCGTAAATTTTTTACTCACGGATGTGACTTGTCCGTGACCCATGACCTTTTTCTTCACAAATGTGACAAGATTGGGACAGTAGAGAATGCATCATGGGTGTGCCTTAACAAGTCACACCTGTGACCCATGACCTTTGATGCATTCTGTAATGTCCCAATCTTTTTTCTACTTGCCTTCATAGCGTCACAGTTATTCACACCCCTGATACCCTTTAATTTTAATGTCCATTTTTTTCCTTCAATGATTTTTTCCTCCATGGATTTTTTTCTTCATACTTGTGAATTTTCAACTTCGTTTAATATCATTTTTTCTTCTAATTAAGATATATTCTAACTTTAGATATAATGTCCTTTTTTTCTTCTATTCTAACTTTTGATACAGATGCTGATATGACATGGATTTGACTGCAAAACAGCTACTATCACAACGTCTATTTTTGATGAGCTCGCTTAAAAACTTTTGAATTTCACCGTAGTTGAAGCTATACAATATTACAATGAGGTTATATTTTTTGATATAATTTTTTTACATGTGCAATTTAATATGAAAATAATTATCTTTATATGGCTATATCAATTGACATTTTTGCATTCCTATAATAAGAACATGGAAGTTCTTCTAGAAAAGGTGTACGCAGAATTGAGAAGCAAAATATTTGGTCTTCATGTCAAACCAGCATATATTCAATCATCAGATGCAATGCAACGATTTACTGTTATGTATTATCGTGAAATTGATGATGATGAACTACAAAAGGCTTCGACTTCACCCATGAAAGATGACCAAACTTCAACTGATGATCAACATGACAGTGCTAAAATTACACCTCAGCCTATTTCAGGTATTTGTTATTTGTCATTATTTATTCATTCAGTTTTAGCGTTTTCATCTTTATCAAACTATGTAAACTCTTTTTTACAATAATTATATTATCATCTGTTAGTTATCTATCTAGCATTTAAAAATAATAATGTCACCTTATATATTCTATGGCTAATATACTTTGATTTTTTTTATATGTTTAGAACATGTTGCTGAATCTTCTTCATTAGTTAGACAATGCCTTCATAAAAGATTCAGTCATATTGAACCTAGTCCACAGTCAGATGCAGATATGATCATCAACCATACTGAATCCAAACTGCAGTCAGATACAGATGGTGAACGTAGTAACAAAAAACCTAAATTTTCATAAGCTATTTCTATTAGAACAAAATGATCATATGACTTGTGTACCTTTTGTGTTTTTATTTCATATTATCTTAAACTCAAGATTCTAGACATCATATAATTCTAGATAATTTTGGATATACATATGATGGTTTTTTTGTTGTTGATTCATGGTCGTTAGTAATTTTTAATTACTTGGATCATAACCGTTTATTGTTTTTAATAAACTCATGCAAATCATAAAGTTCAAACTTTGATCAAATCTCAACATATCAAAAGAAAAAGAAAATGTTTTCTTTACTTTATGTTTATTTTCTCTTTTTCTAACATTTCATTCTTATAAGATTTTAGTCACAGGCGTAATTTATTTTTTCAACAGTCATAGGCCTGATATATTTTTTCTTCAGGATGTGTTTTGTTTTTTTTACTCAATATTTTTCCATCCTATAATTTTTTTTCAGCCGAAATAAAACCATTTTATTAATAGCGAGTAATGGGATCAGCATCCTATTGCTCAGTTCACTATG
>JANIJH010047571.1:0-10319 GCA_024520975.1 Erythroxylum areolatum | reverse complement strand
TGACGGGTAGAGAAGTGAATGTCTCATCTCCCGAAGAGCTTGTGGGTGCTGAAGTTCAGAATCATAGTGACAACCAGAATGATAATGGAAGTGAGACGATAAACATCAGTACCATTAAGGGTGATTTCTGGCCTGAATCAGAGATTACAAGGCTAGTTCAATTGAGAACTAGCATGGAACCTAAGTTTCAACGAAGTGGGTGTCCAGAAGAAGTTCTGTGGGAGGAGATTGCAGGGAAAATGGCATGTTTTGGCTATGAAAGAAGTGCATTGATGTGCAAAGGTAAGTGGGATATTGTCAACAGTTCTCGTTGGAAAAACAAAGCGTGTAACAGGAAACGCAAGGAAAATTCAAGAAGCTGTTGTTACTTCCCAAGTAATGAGTCTATTTACAATCCAGAAAACGCCTATTGTGAGATAAGTGAACAAGGTCCTGAGACGGTAAGAATTCAACCTAACGATGGTTCACCACCAACAAATTCTAACGCTGGGAATGTGGTGAGTGATAGCTGTTTTCCCTTCCTGATGACTGATGGATCGGAGAACATGTGGGAAAATTATGGGTTGAAGCTAACCAAAGGAGATCAAAACTAGTAAAGGCTAACAGGAAGTCACTGACCAACTGGTCTAGACTATAGACCTCTGGAGTTCTGTATCGTGTAGGAGGAGCTGGTTCACTTGTTAATAGGATGTACGGGTTTGACGTGAGGGAACCAAATAGATTTCGTGATAGACAAATCTGACTTATGAGACTAGTGGCAGATATGTTGGGTAAGGATCGTTGTTGGTTTCTAAACGTGTCTGAAGATTATAGAAATTTTAATTAAACTAATGAGTTTTCCTCCGTTTGGGGTTGATGCTGTCAATCAAATGCTGGAATTTATCTTTCTGGGCAGGATATTTTGTTGGATGACGTTGCGTTCTATTAGTGGATGTGGCCTGGACTCTTTTTAAGTTTTATGTATATATTTCTGACTTCTGTTGATTCAACAAATGGTGTTTATTTAAAACAAGCACTCTTACTGCACTGGAGAAGTTATTAGAAGTGATGAAACTCTTCCTACAGTTTGATCCGTTTGAAATCAGGAAACAATTTCGTTTTTGGGCACCGACTTCATCGTACATTGCAGTGGCATGTGTTTCTGACAAGTTGCTTGGGGTTTTCGTTGAGTAGGGTTTCCATTTGTGACCTATATGAGTAACTGCGTTCAGGACTTTTCATTCTCGATCTGTGTAGTTTTTCTGCTCCAATCAACAGTTGACTTGCCGAGCCAAAGCGTAAGTTTTCAGGTAGTTGAATGATTTTAGTATTTATAAGTAGTAACTACCATATTAGTTCTAACCTAAAAATGTCTTACTTGTTTATAATTTTATAAAGGGATTCGGGATTTCCAGGAAACAAAGTAGTCTGCTTTTTGGTAGCTCAATTTGCCATTCTGATGTGGCGTGCTTGTTATTCCTTTTATCTGGAGGACAAGTAGTTCAGCCAGGATACTCCATGAGAGTTTCAACTACCTACCTGTTCCAATAGCATGTCAATTTTCTAGAAATGCGTATCTATGTTATATGTTAATGGTCTTGTAAAAGTTAACCAAAAAGAATTAAAGGTTTAGACATTGTATAACAAGCTAGCGCTGGAATGTCCATTTTCAATCAAGTTTTTCCATGTCATGTCTTACATCTTGATTCGTATGAAAGTTTAGAGGAAATATCTACATATACCATTTGCAGTTCAACCAAAGCGCCTAGTAAAGATTAAACGTCGTCCAAGCCTCAATGGCAGCCAAGCCATGGTCAAAGCTTGAACAGTAAATGATTGAGTACAAATAACTAATGCGCGGAGGCTTATTTCTTTCTCAGTTTGGAGGTCTAGCTAGCCTGACAAGTTAATTCAATCTCTGAAGCACCTTACAGGGTAAAATTCAGCATTGATGAAGCTAGTTGGTATATACATCAAACATTGAGACACGACAAGGACAGACACAGACCTCGATCTTTAGGAAGATTAACGCCAAATGGTCATCGAATAAAGGGTGGGAATGCCACAAGATTTTTGTTTCATTTGGCTCTAACACTGCAAATTAACCTACAGATAACGTCATACCTTTAGACGCAATTTTTCTGAAAAAGAGGGCATCTGAACAAAAGTGTTGCGTCTGAAGTTTGAAAAAGCTGGTGGCAAAGAGTCCCAACTTTTCATGATGAAAATCTATCGACTTCTAAAGAAAAGATTGATGTCCTAACCCCGTAAACTTACCCTGCAATAACGGACAGGATGGTACCATATACGTTAGAGACAAGATAGGTGTAAAGTCATGTTTTTTCTCACATAAATACGGACTTACCCGTGCTTAGGAAAGAGTGAAGAAGCTTCGCGTCAGGAGAACCCAGCCCAGGGCAACGCGGGACAGTACAGTAAGCTAAAACCGGCAAATGTACTGCTAGTGTAGGGTGTGCTTAGTGCTTACTTTCCTTCAGCCTTTTTCTCTTCGTTCTATAGTTGATTTTCCTAACCCTTTTCCTTCTTTTGCTTCGCAGCCAGAGACTTTTTAGTAAAAATATAAATCAAATGAAAAGGTTATCAGTTCACAATCATGCAAAAGAACGTCACAAACTTAAGAAGAAACCAGCTTTTATTAGATTTGAAGCTTACTGTCAGTTGATGCGACTTGTTACTGACCTTGAGGGACAAACTGCTAAACTGTTCCTCTTATTAAGTTTGCCTTGAATCGGTGACAAGGGCTTTCTATTATATTTATATTCTTGAGAAATCTTTGACCAAAAATGGCTTCCGCAGCTAGATGAAAGAATTGTAATAATTTCTGAAATTTGATATTATCATCTGTACTAAATATTTTTTATATTTTCCTGAATTTGGACCCTGCAGTTGTTTCATTGACTTTTTATTGGAACTTACGCTAGCCAAGAACCTGTGGTCCAAACAGCGTCAACTCTGCAAAAGAACATTTATCTCTTGTTCATAGTGGTTAGCTCCATTAATCGACTTCCGTCTGGTCGGGAGTTACGAGTTAATGTAATTGGTTAGACAAAGTGACTGTGGGAAGGAGAAATTTGCACATTTTAGAACAATCGCAGTCATGACAGCATTCTAAGGTTAAGTTATTCTTAGGCTTATTAAAGGCTTCGACGAACAGTTAACCCAAAAAAAAAAAAGATTTCGACGATGACATTGGAACAATTAGTTTTTTCGTGATGCTTCGCCCTTTTTATTATTTTAAGAAAAAAAAGAGAAAATAAATGATTATATGATATTTCAAAATTTGATTTATCTTAAGAGAAAATAAAATTATAGGAACTTTTTTTTACTGGAAATTTTTTTATGAACTTACTTTTTTTATTTTACAAAATTCGAAAAGAATATGCTAATCATATATTTCGTTAATCGATTATTGCAAGATTCTAGCAGAGATAATATTAAAGATTCAAAATCAACTCAAAATAAAAATGAAACAATGGTTAATTAAACAAAATGCCTATTTAAAAAAAAGCAACTATATTTTGCAAACGTAAGGAACAGACATTAGAATCTTTGAAATGCTTCAAAAGTATTAATATTTTCAAAAGTCATATCTTGATCAAAATCGCTTACACCTTAGAAAGTGCCAATTCTTTTTATGAGAGATCATCGAAGTTCATATAAAACAAATTATTTCTTCATTTGTTGAGAACTTGTAGAGACTAGTAAAATAAGTTGAAAAACTTTGAAAAATATATATTATAAGCTTGTAGAGACTCGATAAATATTATTAGTGAAAAAGGTTAGAAAATCTTGGAAAATATATACTTGTGAGCTTAAAGAGACTCGTCAAATTACTACTTGAATTTTCATAATGAAACACTCAAGTTGGATACTTAGAGACTAGACGTAGGCTTAAATTGTAAACTAAATCAATATAAATCATCTGCATTCTTCTCTCTTTTTTCTTAACTTTTATATTTTTGCATTATATTGTATGTGTATTCATTTTAACAAGATGTTCTTTCATTGTTATAATAGACTCTGTCGGTTTTTAACTTATTAAAAGTTTCTTTCATTTTAACAAACGTTTTTTATTTTAAATTGTTTTAATTGAATTTACCCTTTAACAAACTCCTATCATTTAACATACTTCTATCATTCAATAAACTCCTATTGCTTAAGAAGGATCTATGATATAACATGTTATTCTTACTTTGCGGGCTCCTATTGGTTTTATAAACTTTGATAAGCTCTTGTCATTTTGTTCGAATTAAACGTATTATCTATCAGCTATTGTCAATAGCTATTAGAACATGTAACGTTCACTACACCTCGTGATCATGGGCTACAAAAATGCCTTTTCAAGTCTAGCATGTATCAGGCGACAAGGTCGTGGCGTCTAGACTCTAGATCGTATCACCTCTCACTTTGAACATGGGCTTAAGCTCCTGTGTAGTAGAACCTGCTTAGCTAAAAGGTGTTATTTTCATTTCGGTCACTGACCCAATAACCGTGTCAGCCTGATATCCATTACCACGTCACATCAAAACGTGTACCAATTATTTAAGTTCACGAGAATGTTTTCAAAAAAGCTTAAATTTTAAAATTAAAATTTGAATTTAAAAATCAGATCTAGGAAATTAAAAGAATTATTTTAGGTTTTTATAAAAAATATAAATTTAAATACCTTAATATTTATAATAACTCATAATTATTTTAATTTATAATTGTGGTACAATATCTATTTAGATTTGAATCTTTATAATTTGAAATTTATTATTTTAATTTTTATATTTTAGAAAGTATTATTTATCTTTTTGTAGTATTGATTAACTATCATAAAAATATTTTCGTTATATTTTTTAATTTTGTCTATTTATAATTAAAGAATAATGTCATATTAGAATTTAAAATCTTTAATATTATTTATTTTAAGAAAAAATAGAAGAAAACTTAATTTTCAAAATATAAGAAATGAAATGAAAAAATAGGATGAGGTATTGAATTTTTAATAAATAATGTATATTTTATATAATTATTAAAAATATGTGAATTTAAATTTTTTTAAATCGTTAAATGTTTAAATTTGAAAATTAAATTCATGAACTTAAAATTTTAAAAATATGAATTAAATTTTAAGCTCACTGAACTCAACTCAAATACAAGTTTGGAATTGTCAACTCAAATACAACTCAAATTCACGCATATTTATTAATCAACTATTAATCCCACCAATTTAATAAGTGAATGTGACGTTTTGGTCTCCCACATCCAATTGCCAGAAATTTATCATCATGCGTGTTTATGAATCAATTCTTAATTCCACAAGTCTAAACACCTGCAAAGAAAGGGATGAGATTCATGGAACCAGATAAACTACAAGGGACAAGAGTAACATAACCCAAGTTGATACTAATTAAGTATGGCAAACTAATCTAGTGGTAATTCGTTAGTACCACTAGTGTTCCTCAAACTCAACACATTCAAACTCAGCACATTCATGTCCTCAAGATTCTTATTCTACTTCCATAGAAAGCCCTATACCTACGACTCAGGAAAGACAACCAACTATAACCCAGAAATCACCATACGCCTCCTTAGTATTTGTTGTAGTCTTTGACGTGAAGGCTCTCTGAGGCACTCTCAACAATTGTTGCGTTCCACCAAGGGTTGTCTTATGGTTAGCCTTGCACCTGGATTTGCCAAGGGTTGCCTCCTAGTTAGCCTTGCACCTGCTGATAAATGTAGCTTGAGGATAAATGCATGCTGAGCCTTCAAAATATTTTCCTCCTTGCCTGCCCATATGTCGACAATGCTCTATTGAATAACACGTCCAAAGGAGACAGATAGAGACCATGGCTTCTTAGTCTTTAGCTTGTTCATCGCATTAAGAATGACAGTAGCTTCCTCCTAACTTTGTCCACCGACCAAGAATATGACAGCAGGAACGGCTGCAGGTACAATGCGTTGGAGTGCATGAAAAGTGCATGTAGCAATAACCTCAGGCAAGACCTGGGGAGACATTGATCCAGGAGTCACCGTGCTGAGCATCAGAAGAGTACCCTCAAGGAGAACATGGTGGTTGCTGAGAGCTTTGTAGCATGCAGCAAGAGCCAGCTCGGTTACATCAGCACATTTGTTAATATCATCAGGACCATCAACCAAAATCTCAAGTTCCACAATGGGGACCAAGCCATTCTCCTGGCATATGACGGCATATCTAGCCAAACCATTAGCATTCGCATTGATGGCCAGCTGAGATGGCTCATTAGGGCCATTCTTGAGTACAGCACGCCACTTGGCAAAACGAACACCAGCTTCGTAGTACATTTGGCAACGATGTGCAACGCCATCAAGCCCTCGGGTTGAAGTCTCACCATTAGTTCCAACAAGCTCAACAGTTCTCTTGTCAGCCTTAATACCAGAAAGGACACCACCCTCCTTTAAAACATCAACAAAGGGCTTGCCTGCAAAATAATCATCATAAGTAAGATTACAAAATAGGAGAAGAGGCACAAGAATGACTTACTTTTTTTATAAAAAAAAATTGTCGATCCATGAAAATTTATTTCTGGAGTATCTCGCAACAAACAGAAATATGCAAAGCATATCTAACAACCAGGTAGCAATACCTGCTACTGTCTTCTAATAAAGGGCTTCCCCATTAAGAATTATTGCACTAAGATAATGCAGACCACCAAGTGCAGTGAAAAGGAGCTCACGGAGAGCTCGCCTGTTAGGTTCGACATTCGCAACATTGATGCTGGATAGAAGCTTGCCAATTGTGCCAGTAGACTCATCAGCAGCAAGAATTCCCTTTCCAGGGGCGCCAATGTAGGCAGCATTCTTGATGAGCTCATCTACAAGAGAAATAAAGCTTCATTTGCATGTCATTCATGAAACAGACATCAAGAATCCTAATCAAAAGAATCATTCAATTGATGCTTTGAGGTTCCACAGCTCACACAATTAGAAAATCAAATCCTCGGGTTCTCAACATATATTAAACCCAACCCAAAAAAAAAATCTGAAAACTAATTGACACCCTTAACAAACAACAGCCAAAAAAAATAGCATTTGTATTACAAGACAAAGCCCAAACAATCAAATTTCATCCAAGACCCTAAACAGAATTAGAAGAAATTATAAGAACTAAAGCTTAATACTCATCATCCAATTGCTATGACAATCGATATAAGATTTTGGAGTTACAAAAACAAGACAGAAACAAAGTAAAAAGTTAACGAAACCCCAAATCTATCTTATCATAAACCTCAAATTTCATGAAAAGGGTCCAGAGGGCCAGATTAATCATGAAAGTCAAGCCAGAGCAGAAACAAGCGCATGGTGATAATATAGATCCGATCCCATGCAAAGCAATCTCCACCAAGAAACTTATAAAAGGAAAGAAAACGATGGAGCAGAAACGAACAGATCAGTTAGCATTCATAAGAAGGGACCATAGTGACCATAACGCAGTGCAAATAAATAATCGAAACCTCAATCAATAAAGTGAGAAAAAGTCCATAGATCTAATCAAGATAGACCTTAAAACAGATAAGTAACGAAGTGAAAAAGGAACAAAACAATATTAAAATTTCAAAAATTAGAGAATCCCTGGATCTGAACCACCAAATAGAGCAGAGTATACGAATAAAGTGATTAAAATGAAGAGGGAAGGTGTACTACCGGCATAGTTGCTCTTGAAGCAAGACATTTTTAAGCAGGCCTGAATGAGAAAATTCGAGAGAGAGAGGGAGAAGTGAGACAATAAGGAGCGGTTAGGAGGTTTTAATAGGCGGGAATGAGAAAATTCGAGAGAGAGAGGGAGAAGTGAGACAGTAAGGAGCGGCTAGGAGGTTTTAATAGGCGTAATAGGTAGAATCGAATATTGCTTTCCTAATATAGCTAAAATCATTCGCATGTTCCTTCCGTCACCAACCCCTAAACACTGTTATACGTGTGCCAGCAAAATGAGAGAAACAGAGACGATAAAGAGTAATAATATATATGCAAATCTTGTGCGTCTAATGACGCATTATCAGTGATAAGGAAGTGCCATTTTCCGGCGGTATACATATGTTAGCTTGTAGATGAAGATATGCGCTATTCTTTTTTTTTATATATAAAGTCTCAATCACTCAATAGGCTTATCTTTTGTGATAGAGATTTAGTTTCGTAATTGAATTTTAAAATTTATAGTTAACGTTAGAAACAGAGATTTAGTAAACAATAAATACGGCTAAAAAACAAAAAATTGAGGAATATATTCCAGCATATTCGCAGGTGTCAAAGTTTTTGTTACTCCAACTTCTGTCTTTCTCTCTCGAATTTTGTCATTCGCGACTACCTATTCTTTTGAAGACAAATTTATCTTTCTCAACTTTGGGTCTGTATCAGAATAGGTAACGCAGGTTCATCTCTCGTCCAAAGATCGGACCTTCGGGTCTGTCTCTGAAAAAGATCGGTGAAGACATCGCCAAAGAGACTGCAAAGGATTGGAAGGGCTTGCGCGCTACCGTTAAGCTGACCGTGTAGAACCGTCAGGCGAAGGTCACTGTCGTGCTGTCCGCCGCAGTGCTGGTCATCAAGGCGTTGAAGGAACCGGAGCGCTGCCCGCAAGAAGACTAAGAACATCAAGCACAACGGGAACATCTTTCTGGATGATGTGATTGAGATGGTTAAGGTCACGCGTCACAATGAGAATGTTTTCAAAAAACCTTAAATTTTAAAATTAAAATTTGAATTTAAAAATCAGATCTAAGAAATTAAAAGAATTATTTTAGGCTTTTTAAAAAATATATAAATTTAAATACCTTAATATTTATAATAACTCATAATTATTTTAATTTATAATTTTGGTATAAAATCTATTTAGATTTGAATCTCTAAAATTTGAAATTTATTGTTTTAATTTTTATATTTTAGAAAGTATTATTTATCTTTTTGTAGTATTGATTAACTATCATAAAAATCTTTTCGTTATATTTTATTAATTTTGTCTATTTATAATTAAAAAATAATGTCATATTGGAATTTAAAATTTTTAAAATTATTTATTTTAAGAAAAAATAGAAGAAAACTTAATTTTCAAAATATAAGAAATGAAATGAAAAAATAGGATGAGGTATTGAATTTTTTATAAATAATGTATATTTTATATAATTATTAAAAATGTGAATTTAAAATTTTTTAAACCGTTAAATGTTTAAATTTGAAAATTAAATTCATGAACTTAAAATTTTAAAAATATGAATTAAATTTTAAGCTCACTAAACTCAACTCCAATACAAGTTTGGAATTGTCACCTTTAAGTAGATGCAGACCTAACCCAACCCAACATTGGTCCAATCGCATCATCATTCTTTAAGCCAACCTAACCCATCATGCATGTTTATGAATCAATTGTTAATCCCACCAGTTTGATAAGTGAATATGACGTTTTGTTCTCCCACATCCAATTGCCAGAAGTTTGTCATCAGGCATGTTTATGAATCAATTCTTAATCCCACAAGTCTAAACACCTGCAAAGAAAGGGATGAGATTCACGGAATCAGAAACTACAAGGGACAAGAGTAACATAACCCAAGTTGATACTAATTAAGTATGGCAATCTAATCTAAAATTAATAAATTTAATTTGAGTTAAGAGTTTAAAACTATATTTCATTTTTATTTATAGAAATTTTTTTAGTTTTATATCTTAGACTCAAATTATTCGACTCAAATAATATTGTTATTTTTAACAAAATTATATTTCAACAATAGAATTTTTTAAATATAGGATTATTTAATTAAATTGTTTATCTTTTGTGACTTCACCTCATTTTTATCAAAAAGGAGTGATTTTTTAAAGATTTGATGTGACATTATTCTTACTTAGAATAATGCATATGATATTGTTCTTAATGTCACTTTGATCTTATCTATCCCTATGAGGGGTATCTATCTTGATTAAAAGTAGACTTAAAAGAATTTCAAAGTTTTTAGAAAGTGTCTTTTAAAGGAAGGACTCAAATATTTAGAGAACCACTTTCTTTGACGTGAAGTGGTTATCACCATACGGGCTCTCCGAGGCACCCTCAGCAATTGTTGCGTTCCACCGAGGGTTACCTCATAGTTAGCCTTGCACATGGATCTGCCAAGGGTTGCCACCTAGTTAGCCTTGCACATGTTGATAAATGCAGCCTGAGAGCCTTCAAAATATTTTCCTCCTTGCCCACCCATGTGTAATCCCGGTGTGAGCATCACATGCCCACGGTGAGGAAAACAAAACTTTTTTGTTCCGGGAAGTTCCCGAAAGCCAGGATCCATGTGTAAGTATAACCAGTCAAACCATAA
>JANIJH010047570.1:0-27816 GCA_024520975.1 Erythroxylum areolatum | reverse complement strand
TTTAAAATTTGGAAGATCCAGTGCACCACTAGGCCCCAAATGGCTCCGTCCCTGAATGGGGGCACTCCACCACAACCATCACTTCTTCCACCACCACCATCTATTCCATCAGAGCCACCTCCACATGTTCTGTCAATGGGTGCACTACCACCCATGGTATCCCAAGCATCAGTTCCTATTCAACCAACTGTACAGCCTCAATCGGTATTTTCCTCGCTACCATTGTTGTAGTCTAAAAAAAATCAGCAATAATTTATTACAGTTGGTTTATAATGCAATTGCTTTTTCCTTTCATTTTAACATTTGTGTTGTATGTCTTTATCATATATTTATCATTATGCAGGGTAACCAAATGATCACCATGCCTGGAAATTCTACTCAAGGAAATCATGTAGATGGTGTTGTGAAAAGTGAATTGTTTCCACAGCACTTTACACCATCAGCAGTTTGCAACCAAGAACCTACAGGATTTAGTTCATCAAGGCAATTGGAATATGGGCAAAATGGCACATATATGAATCCTCAAGCTTCTCAGGCAAATCCACATTTTCAACCAGGTAATCCACCATTTTTGCAAAGACCACCGCATCCTAACCTGCCTCAGAATACAACTGGTCATTTTCCCTTCACAAACCCTGCAATTCAGCAACACCCACAGCAAGTGTATCCCCATCCATACAATTTATCATCCCTTCCTGATTCAAGAAGGCAATTTGTTCCTGAAGATCAGTGGAGGATGCCCCCAAGTGATTTTAATACCAATAATCACCATGGTGCATGGATGAATGGAAGAACTCCATCTCATGCAGGCCCTCCTTTTGGTCAGGAAGGTATGGATTAGTTAGTTAGATTGTTTTTTTCTGTGTAAAATTTGACTCTGGATTCTTGTCATTAGACGTGCATGTTACTGTTAGAATCTTCATGTTCCACCTGACTTGATATTTTTCTCTACTTGGTTATCAGTGGATGAGGTTTATAAATTTTTTCAGCTATGTGGTATATGGTTATGCTCAGCTGTGCCAGCTCCATTTGGAAGTGGCTTTCTTTCGACGGTAGATTAGTTATGAATTAGAAATTAGAACATTGATGACAGTTGGGTAATTGTTGTTTAAATTGTTCATTCTCTGAAATATATCTTCTATCTAGCAATGAATCTATTCTGCTTGATTCTTTTTTCTTGTTTTCTTGTTGGTAGTTTTTCTTTCTTTGTTGTTTGTGGTTCACTTGGTTGCACTACTTGGCATACTAAGAATTAGGTTCAAAATTTCTGACATATTCCTTCTGTTAACAGTTTAGATTTCAAGGTTGATGGCAATATGATTTCACATCAATAACAAGAGGGATTTGTGTGTTTGACCGGAGAAACGTGTTGGTTTATGTTTTGTAGGCTGGGGATGTTGGGTGGTAGGAGTCTTGCATCATTGCAGTTATTGGCTAAGTTTATTAAATTTTAGTTTGGCTTGAAAATTCTTAGTTCAGGATTTCACATCGAAAACTCGCGCAACATGCTTTTGCACATAAATCTGTCTACCTGTGTATTTTTGCTGACATTGACAGTTTAATATGCTAGTTCTGTATGTTTCTTCACTATGGTGGTGCTTGAGATGATCTGCATCACTACTGCTTATGTTTGTACAATGGTGGTCAATATATATGATTCTGAGCTAGAGGTTGATTTGGTGCTTAAATAGCTAATTTGGAATAATCATTTAAACATTGCTTTGCCAGGCTACTTTAGGCCACCCATTGAAAGACCTGTTGCGAATAACATGAGTTTCCCACCCTCTGCCACTAACAGCTTGCCATCAGGAGCTCCAATTCCGGGTATGTTTTCACTTGAACAACTGCCTTTTTTGTGGGATTTTCTTTAAGCTCCAATTTGTGTTTATTTTAAAGTCACTCAAAGAAGTAATTTCTTGGTTGTGTTATTTTAGGTCATGGTGCATCGCCAATGTTGCCTTGTAGACCAGACATGTCCGCACTTAATTGCTGGAGACCTTCGTAAGGATTAGTCTGATGCCTTGTCTACATTAAGTTCGTTTCTTCCTAAGGTTTGCTTCGTGTCTGATGAATTATTGTGGAGCTAAACTCTTTAAAAAGTTGGTTCCATTTGTTTAAAAGTTAGATATATGGATCAGTACCTGAATTAATTGCTTATCTGATGAAATGTGACCTGAAGTGTGTTTCTTGACTGATCCTATATGGAACTTTTGGCTTTCTTGTCCTGGTTTCCAATGTTTCATTATTATAGTTTCCTGTTCTGTAATGGATATATCCTTCCTTCCATATAAGTTGTTATTGAAATGTATTGAAATTTACATTTATAGTTCTTATGTTTTGGATGCAGTTAATACCTTCAAAGGCTTTGGCCAGAGAATGTGCAGTCTCTGTTTTACTTCTTTTGGTGGGTGCCAAATTTGTGTTGGTTGGTTTTCCCACTGCTGTCCGTAGGAATACATACCGTGATTTTTGTGTACTCCAAAGAAAATGACCTTACTCGCGGACAAAACCACTGCATAAATGCAGTGATTAGACCATGTGGAGACTCATGGAAGGACTGTGTATATTGTAATTTTTCCTGACAAATGTAGCCCAGGAACATTTGCTTCCAAGTGTTGGCCCATGTTTCTGACTTGGTTAGTACATCACATCTTAACTTTGTAATTATACTGGAATTTTTTTATATATAAAATTACTTTTTCAGTTAAGACTGGACGAATGATTGTTATACAAATCCATGTGTGTAAATGTTGTTGTATTTAATCCTTCTGTCACAATGTTGAATCTTTGTACCAGTCTGTTCAGAATTCCATCTCAACTTTTCCACCAAGTCAGAGCCATGCTTAATTAATTTGCTTACAAATTCTGTTACTTTGTGCATTTTATGTTATTTATGTTGAAGTGGAAGTTACTTTTATCTAGCACACTATCTTTTCTCCGAGCTGGGCATCAGCTAGTCCTCTCTTCTTGTTCTTGTTTTGCAAGCTAGTTGGAGTTCTGATTTAGTTATAGATTACAAAGCTTTTTAAATTTAGTGTCAAATAGTATCTAGAATATTTATGCAAGCTTTCATCATCTCATCTGGAGTAATTTTCAAATTTGATGGAAGTGACAGATAAGGAAGTTTGTTTTGTGTGATGAATCTTTGAGCTCTAGTTATCTCAGGTGCTATTATCGAGAACTAGATATCTTCATACTTCAACAATTGGACAGTTCACAACAGTTTTTCAGAAATCTCTTTGAACATCCTGTCCATTTTCTGAAATGTTTATTACTAGATTGATGCAGTTAAGATCTGGAATCAAATACATTCTTTTAGCTGACTCAGTTTTCCTAACACAACTGTGTCAATCCTGCTTAAATTCCTCCACAGCTAAGATTTTGAGAAGACAAAATCGTGTGTTGATTTGTTTCCAATTCTTTTAATCTCTTTAATGCAAGTCTGACGATCTTTTTAGAGTATTGCTTCGCTTAAAAGAAGGCTTTCTTGAATTACTCCATTAAAAGACTTATTATGGAATTACGCAAAGTGATTAAACTATGTTTTACCTTCTAGTTTTAAGTCCATACGACGTATCTTTAGAGGTAATGACTGAATTCTTCTCAACTTACATGTTTTGTCTCATGAAACTGAATTATTAAGGTAACATAAAAGGGTTTTCCCTGTCAAAGGGGAGGAGAAAATCTTTCATGGTTTTTTATCTTTGTGTGTGTTGGCAAAGGGACGGGCAATGTTAAAGAGAGATAGAGTTGCAAACTCTAAGTGAAGTGTAAAAAGTCTTTTGATGTACTTGTATCTGTGGTGAGTTTCCATGTGCAAATAATATAACATAGAAAGACTAATTTTAACAATTTAACTAAATAGTGCTGTGCGAAAGCATTTGCTACAATTTCTAGGAAACCCAAAAAAGTAATCAGAAATCTTGCACTCTTGGATATGTGTACTCGGTAGCATATGGATACACAAGTAGGGAGAGGGTAAAGACTTTTTACTCAAAGTCTTGGAAGGATATGACACTTCATTTTCTGTTTTGAATGCCATTAGAAACATGAATTTTCCAAAAAATGGTTTACTGATATTACTCTCTTTTAAGATTTTGCATTTGAATATCTGAGAGAGAAGTGGTCTATTTCCTCAATATATATTTTCCTCTTGACAATCTCTTGATAAATAGGATGTGAATGTTGTGAGATTGTTGTTTTCTCCTTTTCTCATTGTTTCCACTCTGCAGGAGTACCATCACTTATTTACAGTAAAATTTCGTGTCTATTGGGCCTCAAAATGTTGATTTAAGTTTTGGTACTTTTATATTATTTATGGGGTTTGAGAGAGAAGTTTGTGTAAATGGATGTGGTTACATATTGGTTCTGGTTATCAATCTCTTTGTTGTTATTTACCAACCTCGTTCTACTATATTAAATTGAATACTTGTGCATTGCGGTATATTTTGTTCCCATATTGGATGCGGTCTAATGTGATTTAAGTTTCCAATAAGGATTCCCCCTTGTGGCTGCTTTTTATTGGGGAAAACTGTGAGGACTTGTGCATTGTAGACAGTACCTCAGATATATTCAGACAAAGCATCACACACTTCATCCCATGATTGTCCTTGTTGCTATTTTTGATAACATACAAAGTGAATTATTTCGAGATCTCTAATTCTAATGTTTTAAACTTCGTATTGGTATTGTCATCTGCAATGGATCCTTCTGGGATTTTGTTAGTTTTAAATGCTTTTAGTATCAGTATTGTTGTTTTCAATGAGATTGGTATGGTGGGTGTTCAATGCTTCAACTGTTGGTTTCATAATTCTGGATTATATTTCAGTATGTTAAAACATGACCAGCCGATCCATCTGATGCCATTTACCTTAGTAAAGTGCTTCAGCTTCGTCTTGTTGGTATAGCAGTTTATCTTGATCTCTTTTCAAGTCTGTCCTCTTTGGATGATAATTCTTTCCTGAGCTATTTATTGTTTTTCTGACACTTTAGATGTAGATGTTTGTTTACTTTTGGGAATTGATACTTTACTTACCAGCATAACTTAGTTGTGGGTTGATGGAGATTGCTGAATGTGAGAATTCGGGAGAACAATGTTGCTCATAACCATGACCGCCAGAAAGGATTATATGGATTAATTTCTTTGGTTTTAGTATACTGTGTTTTGTTGAATTCTTCTGTGGAATTTATACTGAATAGTTTGGCTTTATTAAGAGCATTTTTCTCTCAAGTTTATGCTGAATGGCCCGATTTTATGTTACACCACATTCATTTGCAGCAAACAATGCAAATTACTTGGAGCCTTATACTGTAATAAGCTTGGTAATTCCCCAATTGTGGAGATTCTGAGCTACACTAACATGTCCTACTTGTCAACTAAAGAAACTCATTTTTGACTTGTCTATAAGATATTGAATTTGAACATGGCTATAGATTCTGTAATTGCTTTGTTAGATAGAGAAGTTTGGATGGCATGTCCTGATCCTAATAACGATTTGTGTCCATCATTGCGGCTGAGGATGCTAATAACTAAATGATTTGCTTGTACAGGCTCTTTAATGTTCTGTCCATTTTGTTTTCATGGGGTGTGCTTAGGTGATAGGGAAGTGGAAACTTAAATGTGTCATCCATACTTTCCTTGGTCTGTATTATCTTCTAAAATTATCCATCTCTATTCAAGTTTCTTGGATGAAACCTTTTTATAAGTACTTGTGAGAACTTAAGGAGGTGGCTTGTTTGATGTGTATTGCCATGTTTCAAGTTGATTTACTTGCAATTAATACCCCTGATCAGGTCTGGGCTGAGGGAATTTTGAATAGTACACTACTTTACAGATGTTACTTTTTAAATGCATTTATTCCATTGCACCACAAGAAGTAACCGAAATAGTACTTCCAAGATGTTGAAGCTAGCTAGTTGCACTTTTTTGTCCCATTTGTTTTCTTCTTCTTTTTTTTGGTTTTTGGACCATTTTCTTTAAGGTTAAGGTTATCTTGCGGCCTTTGGTGTTGCCAGTGACTGTTTTATTGAAAAAAATAGTTTTGATGATATTAAGTTTTTTCGGTTTTTGCTTCCACCAAATACTTATGAGGTCAAGTTTCAGAACGACATTGAGCTTTGTGGATTTGATTGAGATTAATGGTTTTATATGAGCATGCTTTTTATTCACCAACACATTATTTCTACTATTTTTCTTCGCGTATTTTTCTGCCACTAGCGAGTTGTTTCAAATGCTTCTATTTGGCAACATGGTGGACGAACTTTGAGTGTTTGATGTGCCCAAGGGATTTCATTTAATTGATAATTAAGGCCATTGAGGTCATGTTAGTATCTTTAAACTGTTATGGTGTCTATTCTCTATTTGGGTTGAGATGGTAGGAATGGATTTGGGTGGAATATATATGTCAATATATGGTTCTGTGCTTTTGCTTCGGGTGCCTTCAGTTTCATGAGTTCCTAATATTATGATTTGCTAGTCTTATTATCAAACTGTTGTTCTCAACTTTTGAATTTAAAATAATTGGATAAACTTAAAGTCAGTTGAAACATCTTTGTTATGCTAATTTTTAGAGTGTATAGTTTAGAGCATACAAGTTATCAACCAATTGTTTATTGTTGCTTGAATTGTGGGGTTTGGTGCAGGAGCTAAGGCCCTTTTTCTACTTGGTCAATTGGTGGATATTAATGTTCCAGATTTTGTTGTTAATCGTCATCTTCTCACTACAGAATGAAAAGTATATTTACACTTACCCTTATCAAGGACTATTGAAGTGTGATTCTCTCATTGCTGTAGTGTTATTCTTAAATTGTGTACAAAGGCAATGGTTCCTTTAAGATCGTCATAGTTGAGGCTTTAAGATCTTCATAGTTGAGGCTATCTCATAAATAGGAAACAGAAATGTGGAAGACACTGTAATTAACGATTTTGGGTGGCTGCATGAAATGCAAATTCCTTTGCTGATGCCAACCATGATGACGTCCTAGTCAGGTGAGGGCTAAATGCTTGGCCTAAGGGATGGGATGCAACTGACTTTAGAGATGGTTCTGAATTTTAATGTGCTAATCATTCGAGGTATTGGTTGAGTTTTTAGGAATTTTGAGTCCAAGTAATTGCTACTATGATTGGTGCTTATCAGTTTGTTAGTAGTGGATAGTACTTAGACCCTTCTTTCAAGTATTTAGGGGTCGAGTAAATTTCATCTAGTTATTTCAGGCTGGAAAAGTCAAAACATCTGTTCTGGTTACTCATCAGAACAGATGCTGGTAAACTTTGTATTGTGTGACAACCTGGTTTTGTCATTAGCATTTTGCGTATAATTCTTGTTTGTAAACTGTTTCCATAAACCTATCCTCATTAGCTTGAGAGATTTGCGTTGCCAGCCTCCTGTCTTTTACAGAATTTCTGCCTTAAGAAAAATGCAACGTAGATATTGTGGACTATAAATTTGTGCCTGTTGATATTTCTGTTAAATACATTATTTGATAACATAAGTTAGAAATGTGATTGTGGTGTAATTTTTCCTCTGAAGTTTTCTTTACCTGTTCTCTGCGTCTCCTTTTTCTTTTGGAAGTCTTGTAAATGCATTGCAGGCATATAACTTTTTGATTACATTTCAGGACCTGTTATATTCTGACTTAACTGCAAAAATCTGTTTCGACTTACTTTTTGTTAAGACAACTTTTATTCTATTAACAAATTCCTATTTTAAACAGGAAATAAGTTAACATTTGCTATGTTTATCTGGTTATTCAGATGTACACTAGGTATCTTCTAAAAGAATAGCAGCAAATTTTCTGCCTACTGGTTTATGGCACTAAGACATTAATGGAAATACATTAATTTAAACCAAAAACATAAATCAAAAGAATGTGCAAATTGCCACTATATAGTCCATCACCTTCTCTTTTATTTTATTCAATGGAGAAATATATAAGAAAGGAGGTGGGGGAATGGGGGAGTACATATGTTTTCAAAGAGGCTGGATATTATTTGAACTCAAAATAAAGAGACGTTTGTCCATTATGGTTGAGGTCAAGGCCACCAATTATTATGGTTCTTTATGTTCAATATTTATTTTAACTTGCATATTTCCTAAATCTTCTGGACCATTCTGTGCATGATGAATTCTGCTGTTTGTTTATAGTTCTCTCATACTCGGGTCTTCGCTTCTGATAATGTCTGTCAGTGCTATGAGATGCCTGGTGAAACTTATTTAGGTATAAGTGTCATATTTGGTGGCTATAAAGCATGATGTTTCTATGCTATAGCAAGCACTCCCTTGAAAATTCAGAAGCTGGTTTTGTAGTTATTTGCAGACTCTTAGCTGGATTGGAATGAAAAATTTGCCTCTGGATGAGAGAGAGTCTATAGAAATTAGTCGCATCCCTCTCCTTTTGATGTCTGTTATTTTACTGGTTAAGGCAGTAGTTTACATGTTCTTAAGGATCGTTTCTTGATTATCAAGAACACCGAAACTTTTCTATTTCCAAACAACTCCATTTAGGGTTGATGATAAGTCAATAATTTACGTTTGTTTATAAAAATCCTGTTAAATGGGATCTGTCATGATCAAATAACTATTCCTTTGAGTCTCATTGTTGTTGTGTTGAATTAGTAATTTTTCGTAGCATCTTAGGAACTCTAATAATTGTTCTGGAAGAGGTTATATTTTAAGGTCAGAGCACGAGTGGTGATGAGTGTGTATCACTTTTGAGATTGTTCCTTTTGCATAATTTGTTGCTTTTAATGGTTTGAGAAGATTTTTGGTTTTAATTATTACCACTGTTATCTAATTAGTCTGGCTTGAGAGCATCTTGGACTGATTAATTGGGGAACACGAATTTAGTAGTCCTTTTGGGCTTTGAACTAAATATTTTTGTGTTTAGGATTGGGGAAGCGGTGTGTGATTAGATAGGGTGAGGGGAATCAAGGTATTCATAAGTAGGTCTTCTTGGCACTAGGAGGCATCTTGTGGCCACAGGGAGAAATTCTTGGTAAGAAAGGAAAAATATAGCCGCCACTTTAATTGCTTATAGTAAGGCCTTATGGAACCTGCTAAGACAGTTCTTTTGGAACTTTCCCATGTATGCTCAATTTTGAATCTTCTTGTTTTTTATTTTATTTTTTGGGCTTTTACTGGAGGGCATTTTGCCTACGGGGAAAAAGGGGTTTTTTTCTATAATATAATTATCTTACTTCTTACTAACAATGTTTGGTAGATTACTTGACAAAGAAATACTAATAGCTCATATTTTGACAGGTGCAGCAAAAATTTAAGCTAGACTCCCTGTTGTTTATGGTGTTTGTGGTTGACGTGGGACAATAAAGTTGAAAGAAGCTTCTGCAAATGTCAAGGTAAATATTTGACATGGATGCTATACTCGTTACTGTGCTCTCAATTGTTTACTGCTAAGAATAGTTTTCCTGACATCTTTAGGGACGAAAGTATAGTGGTTCTGAAGTAGTGACAGTTTTCAAGTTAAACCATATAAGAAATCCCCTCCTGCACATTTGCTACATCTATAACATGCTGTACAGCTGTGTACCGATTACAGTTAAGACAATTTGAACAATTTGCTTTTTGTTTCCTATCTCCTTCGAACGGTAGTATGGTTATTTTCCTAGTTTTCCTTTTCTTAATCTTTTAATCTATCGTTAGATTAAAGGGTGCTATCAACTGGGAAAAACTCATCGGGATTTTATAACAGAATAATAGAGATGGCTCAATTGTATGCAGTTGGTATTGGACAATACTTCTACCTCTCAGATTTTGCTTTTTCTTTCCTTCGAGTGGCATCACATTTCACCTTCCTTTTTGTCTCTGTTGTGTTTGATATTTATAGGATTTTATGGAGCAAATACTACATAATTTTCTTAGTTCCTGGATGATATCAAGACAGTTGGATTACACATTTAACCATTTGATAAATAAATCTGCGCAAGAACATCGTCCACCTGTGCACTTTTCTAAACTTTTATCCTAAGCAATATTGTGATTTCCTGGTTATGTATCTTCGTATGTGCAATCCTTGGATGCTTTAGTTATCCTATCATCCGGTTTAAGTTGTAAGATGCCAGTATGGGGGGTATTCTGACTGAGAAGATATATGGTTGTTTGCCTGAAGGCTTGTCAATTGCAACGCTATGGTTAGGGATTTCAAGCTATGACTCGCTTTCATGTTTTGGAGAGGCTTGGGGCAGCTTGACCTGAATCAATCTATGTTAATTTAATGCAAGTGCTAGCCTTCTGTATGGTTAACTCCTAGAGTGATTTTCTTGGGGCGGGGTGAAGATGAAATGTTAGGTATGGTATTAGGAAAGGAGTAGCAGTTGTGCGAATTGTAACCACTTCGCCACTTCTTGCCAACGGGGAGTTCTGAAGCTTTCAGGGTCAGGCATTTTCTTCTTGTGGACTTTCAGGACATATTTTCAGTTCAGCTTATATATCAGTGGAAACATTGGTTTTACTTGTTTGTCTAATGGGACACCTTTGGAGCGAAGAAACCTGAATCCTCTTTTAAAGCAATCGCAACGCTCTGAACCTTAAAGATCGGGCCATGAGTTAGCATCGCAACTTTATTCAAACCAGGAAGCTTTGTTCTGCAATGGACGTGGCGAAGTTCTTGGAAGATATGGGGCAGTACATGCAGCTCATGTTGTAGCCACATTAGGATTCCTACACCTAAGGGGCATTATTTGGGATTGGGAAAGACATAAACGTCTGACAAGTTTTAACTTTCAGTGAAATAAAGTCATCTACTTATACATATATAGATTCCCAATCAAAGTAGCAAGCAAGTCCAATCGTTGAAGTTGTAGAATTATTTCGTGATCGGATGTCAAATGTAGACATTACAAGCTGATTTGAAGCCTTTTGTTACGCAAGTTGCGGGACATGATAATGTTTCATTTGGTGCTAAAATGTATTACTGTGGTTCTAAGAGACTATAATTCAATTTTTTGTTGTATTAATTCTCATAATATACGGTGTAAGAGACCCAAGTATTCAAAAGCAGTTTCATTCATGATCAAATGTCCTTCAAAGTCCAAAATTAGGCAACTTTCCAAGAACTTGTTTCAACTTTATTATTTATGCTAAAACTAAGTGCAAATAAAATGTGATTTGCAACCCCATTCCGTGTTCACATTCAGGAGTCCAGAGAGTGTCTACGAAGACTTGAAGAGGCTATACTGCTACTTTGCAATGGTACAACAATCTGTGAATCGTTTAGGCTATACGAAAAATACTGGTAAGATGATACATTGCCAATTTCTCCTGATGCAAACACCAGAATTATCATTTATGGAAAAAAAATCATAAATAATTAAATATAAAAATGAAAACTGCTAAGACCACATATAAACATTTTCGGGCTGATCCTTTCGTATTCTTGGAACATGATTCTGTTGTATCTCTTTCTATTTACCTTTAAAGCAGTAAACCGGCTGACCAGATTGCAGACAACAGGTAATTTAAGTGCCGACTTATCAATCAAGTGCAGCTTTGTTTCTCCGACCAGTTATTGGGTTTGACAAGCCATCAAAAATTTGCTTTGTAATTGCTGAAGCTGTTAAGGCCTGTAGATCTGGCTTCATACTCCATTTGGAAGCCTGCCAAATGGATGAATTGCTACCATCTTGTTCCTGGAAGCTTGATGCGCTATATGACTTTTTTATCACTGAAACCCCGTCATCTATAGGAGAATCCATCAGATTTATTGGTATTGGAGTCGCCCCACCTGCTTCAGGTTCAGCTGATGAACTACTTCGGCCGGCCCCTTTGGATCTTAGGGCTAAACACTTTCCTGTGATTGCTGAAAAAGCACCTCCACTGTTGTTATCATCCCTGATCAACAGTTCAGGAGAGTCAGCTTCTGATTTCAGACGCCTGCTCGTAGATTTCTCATTCTTTTCCTCGCAGTTAGTTTCACCAACCTGTACCCGGTTATTGTCATCAGAAAGGCCATCAGCTAAGCTCTTAGATTTGCGGTTGAGGCTCAGTGGTGGATTAGAGGATGACGAGGGCTTTAGACACTGAACATCTTCAAGGAAGTTGGAACTTCTTTTGCTGTAGATTGCCATCTCAAAACCTTCTTGTTTACTCTTTTCATATTTTGGCTTCAGCCCATAGTAACCTTGCAAAGAGCTCATGGCTGCAGAGACCTTCCGCTCAGAAGAATTTGGCTTTAAGGTTTCGAATGAATCAAAGATACCAGTCTTCACAGGACGAGGTGGGTTCTGCTTAGATCTGTTCAGTCCGCAAAAATAGTCCCAGTATTTTTAATTTATGGTTGATCACATATATATAAAGAGTTTGGACACAGCCAAGAGACAGACTGCAGGTATAGAAGAGATAAGAAAAATGCATTCATGAACTTCAAGAAAAACCCTATCGAATTTCCAACTTAAAAAGAAATATTGAGATCAGATTCAGCAATTTAATTTGTCACTAAAGGTCTATGACATACATCCCTTCCCCAACTCGACATGGATGCAGAATCAAAAGCCTTCAATGCATTAATGCCATGAGAAATCCCTCAAAAACGAAATACAACCTCACTAAGAATATGAAATAAAACAAGCAACAAATGTCAGTATATTGGTTACCAAAAACATCTAAGCATGAGTAAGCTCTTCTAGTATGCAAATGAGTTTTCAGTTCGAAGTAAAATAAGACTTCCCAAATGAACCATGCAGCTGTGACGTAAAAAAAATACAGCAGCGCACACCAAGGATCAAACCATGAAATCAGGGTGCACTAAAGGTGCAGTCCAGTAGATAAAAATAACTACTGGAACCATATTATATGTTGCAGGTAACGGAATAACAGACATCTCGTTTTAACAATACCAATCCAGACTAGAAGGGAGTTGTTCCTATTCCTTCATTATCAGTTCCATTCTGATACTTTTGTGACCTGCATCTCCATAAGTGTATGTACACAACCAATTCAATGCCACCCGGCACTATTGACACTTTTGGGTGTTGCAATGCATGTTCTAACAAGCATCTAAATCGAGGGCACTGTCGTTACCACTTCCACCAAATAACACGATTACCCCATTTCCAACTAAGAATAACTCTCCTGTAAAAAATAGGAAGCCCACGTAAACATAGCACAGACACAAATTAAGGTAGTAGCTTTCATCAGTATCCTAAATCTAGTTTGAGTTGGCATTTCCAGGATAAATATGGTACTCATCTTATAAAGCCACTTAATGTGATCTTCCTTTAGCCATACTGATTGACTTATCCACTCATTCATGCTAATGAGATTGTTAATGGTCAATAGCAATACTATGAACTCAATTCTTGCAACTGAATTTAGAATAGAACTTCAAGGACAATACAAAAACAGGTCAAGATTTAAGATTGCTATGTGACAGGTGAGCATTAGTTTAAGTCTCGTATGTCTTAAACAGCACAAATATGAAGATACATCACATATTTTGTAGTTGAACATATAAGCGTTGCAGCAAAGTATGCTTAGCATGTTTATACAAGTCTTCAAACAAATTTTAGACCCTGTTATTACCCAAAAATTGCAGCTAAATTAACTCTATATCCAAACAGCAACATGAGGTTGCAGACAGGAGAAGCCAGCTAGTTATAAGACGTTATATTAACAATCCGCAAAAGCAAGGAATCATGTTAAAAGAGGTGGCAAGTTTGATGCCCAGAACATTACTATACTAGAACGCTTCAAGTCCTAGTAAAATCTCGCATAAACTCTAAGCACTTATGATGGAAAGGATGATCAAAGCTCACAAATGAAAGAACAGCTCTTGTTTAGGTTTTAAATAAAATTTAAAGGAACAGTCATCGAACTGGATTATTTCAACAGAAACAAAGCAATGATAGAGCATTACAAGACAAAAGAAAAAAGAAAAAAAAAATAAAAAGCAGTGCACAAGGAGAACATAACTATGGAAGTATGTCCATACCTTGCAGAATCAGAACCATTGCACAAGCAAAGCGAGGGAGGATGGCGACCTGGAAGTGGAATTTTAAGTGTCTTGAGAGCAAACATTTGAAGATCCGTAACCAGACCATTCATTTTTTTTATATCAGAAACCTGAAAAATGCAGGGTAACCAGAAAAGTAAATCAGATGGTATTGTGATATGGGTTGGACATTAAAATTTAGGGACATATAAGCTTAGAGAATATGCAAACGAAAATGACATAATGAACAAAGAAATTCAATACCCCCAAAATTAAATGATAATTAAGACTTACAACAAAGAAGAGACTCAAATTGTAACGGAAGAGAGTCTTCACTGGTAAGTATGTGAATCATAATGATGCAAAGTAAAGCAAAGACTACGTTCAGACAGGTCTTAACATGCCACAAAAGAAGAAACTTGTTTCCCTTAACCAATTCACCCCAAAAAACGCAAAGGTTCATAGAACTAATCTGAATGAAAAAGACATCTTTAAGTTTAACAAACTTCTACAATTAAATTAAATCATTATTCTTTCTGAAACTAATCAATCACGTAGACTCCACAGGAGAATAGAGATAAAAATATGTAATTAAGCTATACATCAAATCAAAGTATAATTTATAATAATTATTTTTTAATTTTAAAAAAAGATATTGCGTTCTGGGGATTGCTTCAGAAATCAAAAGTAGCAAATAAGAAAAAGAAATGTAAAAGACTCTGAAGCAAAGGGATTCGTTATACCTCAACCCCGTACTTAATGGCGACGCCGGCGAGCGTGTCGAATTTGGAAACGGGATGCTGGATAAAGCCACCATTACTCCCAGAAGAAGAAGAAGACGTCGTCGTAGCAGCAGCAACCTTATTCTTGTGATTGTGGTTGTTTACAGTTTTGTCGTTAGTAATAAAATGGTTGTTATCGTTGTTGGAATGGAAGGAAGTACGAGGATCCAAGAATTGCTCCTTCTTATAACCGTCGTCGTCGTCCTCATCTTCGTCCTTCTCCTTATACTTGCTCAAAATTGGAGTGCAGCAATCGAAATCGTCGTGGAGGGACTTCGCAGTGAACATTTGGGGCCTGATCTGCGGAATCAAAATCAAAGCTTTTCCTTTTCTATATTGACTTGGAGAGAGTTGGGTGGATTGTTAAGTAAAGTAGATTGAGGACTTGGCAAGGGATAAAAGCGGAAATTTTGATTCAAGTAGTTTACATTGGGGCATTCATAAATAAAGCGAGGAGGAGAAGGAGGTGGTGTGAAGCGTAGACGACGGTGGTAGAAGGCGGAGACAGTGGCGGGGAGGATGCGAGATAGGGGGTTGGGTGGACACTGGACAGGTTAGCTATATTTATATATAATCACTCACACCGTTCATCATGCAGTAGTATTAGTAAAGACCATTAACTTGTCCTTTATGTTTTCAAAAGGGGGTATCATATGATCAAGTCTTCCACCAACCTATGATTTTAATTGCTTCAAATCATAAAATAGTCGTTTAAGGTTTGATTTGATCATGATCCAACTGTGGGACTTGAGATTAGGACATGTTGACCTTCTCTTATTAGGACCGATTATTTATATGTAAAATTAATTTTTTATAAATTAATAAAATTAAAATCATTTAAAAATTAAATAATTGAGAAAAAATAGAATTTTAATTAATCTTTTAAAAAGGGGACTAGAAATTAGTTATTAATCCATCACTTTATATTACATGTTTCTTTATTTTTAAGAGTAAGGTTACGTATTATTAGTTCTTTCCAAACCTCGTGCTTCAACGAAATTTATGAAATACGAGATTTACACTGAATATTATTGTTACTGTTGCTTCTTTATTTTTATATAAAATTTAGACTTAATTAAGTATTAAAATATTATGTTTAAAAAAAATCATTCAACTAAAATAATTTATCAAAAATTGAATTTTTTAACCAATTAAGCATTGCTAAAAAATCTATAACTCTAATTTGACATGGCCTCAATATCCAACACATTGATTTTAGAGGTTAAAGTTGAAACTTTCATTGATTAGAAGAAGCACAAAATAACAACTTGATGAATCAAAATGTTTTAATTCAGGTAGAGTCAATTTTATTTAACTGCTTTTAGAATGCATTAGTGGTACACAGCATGCATACGACTTTGAATAAGTAACAACAATACGTGGACAACACATAAAGCATACATTGGCCGTATCTTATATGTAAGCACACGTCCTTTGTTCCTTGCAATGAAGGACAAGAATGACAATTAAATCCAGTGCCACTTATTATAAAAGGGTCCTTCCAAGTGTATGGTTGTGATCACCAGTGTCTTTTTAGTCTTGTTTTTTCATTCTCCATTCTTAAGTTTTTAGGTTATGGTACACTTTTAAGGAAAGTGATCTTTTAAAGTATGAAGTTTTTATTAAAATTCAATCCACAAGGTCAAATCCCTGAATGAGTTCATTTACCTCCATAATAAAGTGTAGGTGGATCTTTCTGTTTAAGGTTAAGCAACACCTGAAATTTCAAGGTTTTGGTCTTCTGCTCTTGTTATTCGGCTACTTCACATTATACTTTCCAGTTGGTAAATCAAAAGTACAAATTCAGTGCTTCCAATAAATTGGCACAAACAGTTTTCCAAGATCTCAGTAAACTAAGAGTTTGATCAATTAACAGAATAAAAACTTGGAAGTCATTTGTCCAGCTAAAACTACTCACTGTCTCTATGATGCACTAAATTCAGAATTATCTGCATATGAGCATATTGAGACCCTTTGCTCTAACCAGTTGAGATGCAGATATTGTAAATTTTACTTTGCTGAAACAGCCATAAGCTTTTAGGAATCTAAAATTGGTCGCGCACAAACAAGTCAACTCAATCGTTATGAACATACTGGATATCAAGTAATGAGTTCTCTGCAACGTATAAATATAATTCCGTCCAAGAAACATAAGAACCATCCTACCATTTACTGCACAAAAGCAATGTTACTATCCAAGAAAACGAAGCAAAACACCGTCATTTCCCAGAACAAATCCCTTCCTGTCATTGATAAACCTGAGAAAAGAGCATTACGAGTATCAGTGGCTTGTGAATGCAGCCTAGTAAGAAGTTTGACAGGTGCAATGACTGTTCAGATAATGATTTTAGCAGTTTCCAAAACACCATAAGTGTGGATCAAACCATAAACAGGTTACACAGACACCATATTAATTCAATTTTCTCTCCTTACTGATGTCTTTTGTACAAATTTCATGTACTGACTTCTGAATCCAGTTCAGCTGAAGCAGAAGTTGATAATAAATCTTCCGAGCACTCAAAATCAAGATTCCAAATTGTTTTTCTTTCGTCAGTTTCTTAAAAACAAGTAAATTTTGAATCAAATATTGAAATGGAATAATTAATAGGGGAATGACATCAACATGGATGCTAGTGGAAACTGTTACTTTCTTGCTAATAGTCTCTCCCTATGTCACGGAGGAAACCGTTAATAAACTGAAAAATCAGACAAAATATTCAGCACTTAATTTGATTGGACTCACTTCACAGAATAAAGATTTGCAGCAATATTATCAGCTGCTTTGTCACGGATCCATGTCTTCCCGCCATTAGTGGTTCTCAACAGAACACCACTACCTCCTGCTGCCCAGGCCTCATCCTGTTCAAGAGAAATCTTCTTAAGAGTTGAGAAACTCAGTGAGGGAACTAGAGCAACACATTTTTTGTAAAATGCTCTACAAATATTTTGCAGTATATAGATTATAACCTAGAATATTTACACCAATTATTGTGAGGCCATACTGCCACAATTAAATATGATAAGCTGCTAGTGTGTTACCTCTGAACGATACCCAACATCTAGAATGCCAAAACCCCGACTTTGTACTGCAACTTCCTCAAAGTCCTCTGTTATCTACAACATCAAAAATCTTTATCACTCAACGATCAGCAGAGGGATGACATCTCAGAGGAAACAATGCAACTGCCATGCATATGTGTTTGTAAACACAAAGACTGGAACTTATTGTGGATATCAAACACCAAAACTACTTGAAAGCAAACGCTTGATCTTAAATTAGGCATACCATCTGAGGTACTGATATGTTCTCTATATTACTGTATAAAATCATACAATAATACCAGGATCTTCGCCGAGGTAAAATAAGAGGATAATGGTATGAGAATGCTCTCTTAATTGAGAATGCTTTTTTATTTTTGATAAAAAATAAGAATGCCTGATTACATCTAGGGATATAAATGGAAAGGGAAAGATTCCTTTTCCATTCAGATCTTAACATGCATGTAGAAGATAATGCCTTATCAAACGTAAGAAATTATTTAGTTAGGCCTCCTTGGTCACCAACGAAGTGCCAGATTTTTACTTGGGAGCATGTGCTTGATGGAAAGGATAGATAACATATATTACCATTCTACCATTCCTATTTCCACCTCTAATCTTCTTTTTCATCATCTACCTGCTGAGAGATGATTCTTAAATTTTTCGCCTTGTTTCATAACTAAGGTTTTCAAACGAAACAGTATGTTTCTTTTTGATGTGATGGCTTACTATTCATAAAATTTATCTGAGTCTCAATACATGCTTCATGTCGATTTGCTTCAGTTGAATATGCCTTGCCAAATGCTTCATTTTTGATGTACCATTTTATTGAAATCTGGCAGGAGAACGTGCTGCTGACTTTTCAGCACTTTTCTTGATCTAATCTACAAGAGTTTGATGAAAGGGCAACACTAGAAAGTTGACCAAGGTTCTTGGGCTTGATACCATGTAAACAATTTTAAATGACATCATTACATCTTTGAATATGTTCATCATCATTCTTTGATGTATTCTTAATGCTAAAAGAAAGTGATTCCGAAATGTACTTACTCCTGTTCCTTTACTGAGATAAAGCCCCCCACCACGAACTAGAAGCCAGAGGCCACCATCAGCCCTCCACCCCATGTTCTGAATTCTTCTTGCAATAGCTCTATTATGTGGCTGCCAAAATGGCTGCAAGTGGTGGATAGTAATAAAATCCTTGGTCCAAAAGCAGAATATGATAAACGAGATGCACATTCTCTGACAAAAAATGAATAGTACAGAGCAAGAAAAAGAATCTCACCTGGCCAGGCTCCCATGTGAGATAGAAGTTCCCACGACTTGAGACTGCAACATATCTGCCATCTGGAGAACGATTTACAGTATTAAAAGTTCCTGTGTAATAGCTTGCACCACTGATACCACTAGAAACTGTTCTGCAAAAGCATCAAAGGCCCATCAATGTCTCCCCACTCCAAAATTACATTTCTTCAGTTTAAGAAAGCCCACAGAAACTTGGCTGAGCAGTGATTATAATAGTTAACTGAACAATGATAAAAAAAGAGAGGAACCCATACAAAACAAACATAACTTTCACGTCAGAAAGTAGGGACAACAGAAAGTAGTAAATGATCATTTCAGATGGATGTGGTGACAAAAAGGAATTAAATGAAAATTACTAATCACATATATCCTTCACCTGGATCACAACATTTCCAACATAAATTGGGTTAAATGCAGCCAAGTTTCAACAAAGAAGCAAAATTAGAATTTACAAGGCAGAATGAAATCACTGTTTTCATGAATTTGGGAATGAAGCCAAGTTGGTTGAGGCAGGAAAGCAACTCAAATGCTGCCATTCACGTTAACAAATTGTTAACAATTTCGAAAGGGACAGCAAGTCCAAAAGGGATTTTCAATATCTTTTTGATCAACTGAAGCTATTTCCTAAAGATAATTCACCAAGTTTTGCACATAGGAGCTCAATTACTCTACTACCGGGGACAAAACCTACCTATTCAGAGTCGCTGAGACAGTCTCCTGCACTGCAGCCTTCCAGTTATAGCCCCCATTAGAGGTAACATATATGGCTCCTTGGTCAGTTACCATTTCTGCACTTTTCTCCCCAGTAGCCTTTATGTACACCTGCAGATTTACAGAAGAATCAATTGCTAACCATTTTCTGCATCTGGAAGAACTAAATAATTCCTATGAATAGCAAAAGCTCTCTTCCTGGGAAAGAGAAAATCTGAGAGCCGCCATGTTTCCTTGTTCTACAGAGAAGGAAAAAGATGATGATTGTGTTTTAATATGTATAAAAGCTTTCATGTCTCTGATATCCATTCGAACAATAGATATAACTGAAGCCAAAGTCTTTAAGAGTTGAAGTAGTATCTATCTAGTGTTTAGGATGACTTTACAATATCACCAGGAAGTTGAGCACTTAATGGTATCCTCTGCCAGGTTTCCCCAGCATCCGAGGTATACAGCAAAATTGCAGGTTTTCCAACAATCCATCCCTCCTTCCCTTTGAAGCTAATTGAATTAAATCTGTAGTTGAAATCTTCTTCTTCCGCAGATGGTATTGATCGAGGAACCCAAGTGTCTCCACCATCCTTGGTCTCCAAAATGGTCTGCCTGGTACCCAGCAGGAAACCTACAAAGTTCTAGATTAGAAAATAGGTCCCGGGCCTTCACCAATTAATGATCACCGCCATAAAAATGTCCATTAGAAACAAAATAGGTAAATGCAGTCTGTTACACAAAACTGCTCCTTATGCTAGTTGATGAATTGTAATCGGTAGGCACAGGCAGTTTTACATTTAAGCATGAATACACCAGGAGAAAGATTTTCCAAAAGAATGACCTCACATGAAAAGATGGCAAGGCAGTCTTGGAAACAATTACCAAGCCTCAAGTTCAAGCAGTCATAGGATGAAGACTAATGACATGACTACGAGTGAGAGATAAACCAATGATTAATGCTTTCATTTTTTCCATAGGGTATGATACAACCAACTTTAGAAGGGAAGGTTTCAGTAGGCATAGGTTTATAACTAAAGACACTTGAAATTGGGATAAGAAGCTACCCAGTTCTTAAATCTGAAAAAGTCAGGGGTAACTCAGTCACCTCCAGTTGTAAAGGTCTGAAAATTGTCAGCACTATTCTCAATGAACAACAACTCAAGATTACACATCTAAGATCTGCATTTTTCTCTAACAACAGATCTTGATGTACCTAGAGGGACGAGAATTTCACAGCACGACCACCGTATGGCCTTTACGAATCAGATAATAATGTCAATCAAATTCTAGCTAATCTCATTAGCACCCCAATAAACTACGATACTAAACAGAAAGTATGAACTGGGTTCTGAATAAATTCTTTCACAACAGCAATAAAGTCTAAGAAATTTGATATAACTAGAACACCAAAGACTATAGTGAAGAAGACACTAAATACCATGCTGCAAATTATCAGGGACAAAGGCGATGTCGAGGAGGACGACGCCAGGGTCAATGGGTAGATAAACTCTTTCCCACTCGGAGAGGGTATCTTCAGCCATGGCAGGACGGACATGGATTAAAGGAGAGATAAGCGGTAGTGTAAGAGTGGTGGCACATTGATATACAAAATCTCTTCGGTTAGTAAGCTGTCTTGCACTGAGTTGGTGGTCAAGGGAAGCTCTGGGTAAGAAACGTGGTTGTTGGGTGTGAGAGTGAGGTCTCTGAAGAACCCAAGAAGTGTTGGTGGTGAATGGAGAGGCTAAAGAAGCCATCTTTTTGGGGGCTCTGCTTCAGATGTAGAAGTAGTGTAATGAATGTTTCTCTTATCCAAGTGTTGGTTATCATCAACCGCTACGCGGTCAGTTTCAAGCGTCTCATTGTCCATGTGGATATTCTTGTTTTCGACATACGTCGGTACCATTAATATCGGAAAAGATTGGGAGGTTTCGTAAAAATTAAAAATTGAAGAATTAAAAAAAAAACTTAATCTTTACATCTGCTACTTCTCATTGTCTCTCACCGTTAATATCGGTAAATATTGGGAGGTTTCGTAAATATTAAAAATTGAAGAATTAAAAAAAACTTAATCTTTACGTCTACTATTTCTCACTCTCTCATACACACACGAGTCCAGATCTCCTGTCTAATTTTATGGTGTCTTATTCTATCTAATGAATCTCAACCATTTATTTATGTAGCTCCCGCATAAATTACGTGTGAATCCCATAAAATAAATAGCTAAAATTTCATACACAAAATAAGACAAAGTAATACTAGACAGAGGATCTGGTCTCCACACACACAACCATCAAAACCAAACACAAACAACACCTCTCTCTATCCTGACTCTCTCTCGTCTCTTCTCCTGCCTGTCGTCATTGCTCCGCCGTCCATCCTACTACTTCTCCATCGTTGTTGTTTCTCTGTTCCTATTAGGTATCGTCTTCGTGATTGTCGTTGTTCTTTGTCACCATTGTCTCGTTTCCTTCCATGGTTACTTCTTCGTTTGACACTTTTTTTCTTCTCGTCGAGGCTTGAATGTCACCTCCTCAGCTCTTGTGCTTTGTGTGTAACAATTTGTACCAAAGTCAAGGTTGATGAATGACGACGGTGGCATTTTTAAAAAATGATTGTCTGTTACTTGTGTGTCTATTGGTATTAGCATGAGCCTTGTAGAATGTTTTTTTTATAAATTAAATTGAATTAAAAAAAAAGTTCACTACAACTCTTATCCTACTAAAAGATGAAAAAAGCAATGACCAAATGACATCATAGAGAACCACACTGATATGAACTCATTAAAATGAGGAGCAAAAGATAATTTTTATTATTGAAAATGCCCAATTCAAGAAGGACAACTCTCCAAAACAAGATAAACATAAAACAAATTCCCATATCATTTCAAACAAGACTTTCCTAGGCTATTTATAATAAAAGTTCCAGGTATTATTTACTTAATTAAAATCTTCTAATATTTTGCTAACTTGCTTCTGATATTATGCTAACCAACTGGATGTAATCTTGAACCTATTCTTCAGTTAACAAATTCATCCACAAAGTTATCCACAACAAACAAGTTCATAAACTGCTCCAATACTAGATTTTCCTCAGTGTCACGTACTTTACGATGTCTTCATGCATACACTCTCAAGGGTTGTGGAATAGTACCAGTACTTCCACCCTCGAAATAAGACTTGTCCTCAAGGCGAAAAGATGAAAATTGACCTGCAAGTAAATCATAATTCTCCCATGAAGCCTCCTCTAATGGCTTGCCCTTCTATTCAATCAGCAACTCCAATGTAGGCAATCCACCTTCATGTACCCAATGATGTGAAAGAACCTGTGCTGGATATAAAAGAAGGTCACCTTCCTTAGTCATCGATAATGGAGGAGGAGATGAGGGTAGCTGACCATGTGCCGGTTACAAGAGAGAAACATGAAAAACCGGATGCACCCGACAGTTAGATGGTAGCTCAATTTCATAAGCTGCTTTCCCAATTTTTCGAATGATTTTGTATGGCCCAAAAAACCTAGGTGAAAGCTTCTCAAATTTTCTTTTTGCCAATGACCTCTGACAATATGGTTGAAGATGTAGAAACACATAATCTCCCTCTTGCAAGCTTAAATCACGACGTTGAGAATCTGCTTGCGCCTTCATTCGTGCTTGAGCTTTTGTTAAGTTAGATTTGAGAATTTGCGACATCTCATCACGTTCTAGCAATTGGTGTTCCAAATCAGCTACCAGAGTCTCACCTGAGACGTAAAGATAGAGAGGAGATGGTTGCCTTCTATACACCACAGAAAAAGGTGTTGTTTTTGCTAACGTGTGATACCCAGTGTTGTATGAATGTTCTGCCCAAGACAAGTATTTACTCCAAGATAATGGTTGTTCGTGAGCAAAACATCGGAGATAAGTTTCCAGAAACCTATTAACCACTTCAGTTTGGCTATTGGTTTGTGGGTGGTAACTAGCACTCATTTTCAATTTTGTTCTGCACAATTTGAACAACTCTTGCCAAAAGCGACTCAGAAACACAACATCATGATTAGAAATGATGGACTTTGGTATGCCATGAAGTCTTACGATCTCTCAAAAAAAGTTGTCGGCTACTATTTTTGCTGTGAAAGGATGCGAGAGAGGAATAAAGTGAGCATATTTGCTCAATCGGTCCACCACCACGAAGACTGTATCATAACGATTGGATTTGGGCAGTCCCGTAATGAAGTCAAGCGAAATATCCTTTCATATTTGATTTGGAATGGGTAAAGATTGGAGAAGACCTGCCGGCGCTAACGCTTGATATTTATTTTGTTAGCATTGCAGACAATTTTGAACATGGTGTTTGACATCCTGTTTAAGACTAGGCCAGAAAAATTGAGCTGAAAGACGCTTGAGGGTTTTGAGAAAACCTCTATGCCTAGCTGCTGGAGTATCATGAGCCTCGAATAAGAGTTTATTTCGCAGATTTGCACAAGCTGGAATACCAATCTGCCTTTATAATAAAGTTTACCACCAGCTATAAAGTAATTTGGGTGAGAACCAGGGTCTGCCTTTAAATCTGCCATTAGCCCCTTTGTACATGGATCGCAATTTAACTCTTTTTGCAGAACAACAGGATCAAGTGAAACTGGCAACACCAACGTAAGTAACTCAGCATGTTGGGATACCTGGATAGAGCATCAACCCCACAATTTTCCTTACCTACTGTATATAGAATTGTGAAATCATACGGCTAAAGCTTCATGAGAAGCCGTTGCTATTCTGGTGTTGTGAGGCGCTATTCCAACAAGAATTTGAGGGTATAATGATCAGTCTTCAAGAAAAAGTACTTACCCATTAAATAATGCTTCCATTTTTGGAGTGCCAGAACCACAAGAAGTAGTTCACGATCGTAGGCTGATTTAAGACGATTGGAAAAAGACAAGCCCTTGCTAAAATAAGCGATAGGGTGTCCATGTTGGAGTAAAATAGCACCCACACCTTCTAAAGAGGCGTCGCACTTACAATGAAAGATTGATTAAAATCCGGTAGTTGAAGCACAGGGACTATTTTGAGAGCCAATTTGAGATTTGCTAAAGCTTTATCAGCAATTGATGACCATACAAAGGAAATTTTCTTTGTCAAATTTGTTAATGATCGAGCGATAAGACCATCATCCTTTACTAATCTTCTATAGTACCCAGATAAACCTAAAAATCCTCGTAATTCCTTAGCATTAGTTGGAGTAGGCCATGACTGAATTGCATGTCTTTATCCACTTGGACCCCTTTGGATGTTATTACCTGGCCAAGAAAATTCATTTGTGGGTGGCCAAATAGACACTTTGAGGATTTGGCAAAAAATTGATGGTCTTGCAATAGTGAAAGAGCTATCCGAAGATGCTACACATGTTGTTCCTCATCTTTGCTATAAATTAGGATGTCGTGAAAGCAGACAAGAATAAACTTACGAAGATGAGGTCGAAACAAGTCATTCATTGTTGCCTGGAAGGTTAAAGGTGCGTTAGTTAAGCCGAAGGGCATAACCACAACTTAGTAATATCTGGAGAGGGTGCGAAATATGGTCTTTGCAATATCATCAGGATGGACTCGGATCTGTTGGTAACCAGCATACAAATCTATCTTCAAAAAGACCTTGATGCCATAGAGTTCATCTAACAATTCATCAATGTTAGGAATGAGATACTTATCTGGTATGGTAAGCTTGTTGAGAGCTCTGTAATCCACACACATATGCCATGATGCATATTTCTTTTTAACCAGAAGGACTAGGCTAGCAACTGGACTGCTACTGGGTTGGATGAAGCCTTTTGAAAGCAATTCAGTGACTTGGTTATCAATTTCTATTTTTTGATGATAAGGAAAACAGTATGGTCAAATATTTGATGGTTGGAATTTGGTAAGAGGGGAATTGTTTGTGTATATTAATAGAATGGAGGTAAAGTTTGGGGCTATTGAAAAATGGAAGAAAATTCATGAAGGATCATGTTGATTGTTGGTGGTATGGTTGTTTGACAGGTATTTTGTGGTTGGATGGTTAGTTGAGAGGTATTAGTGGCAAGGAAAAATTGAAGAGTGGCTGGAGATGGAGCTTTTGTGGGAACACCCTGCAACTTGTATTTCTGACCATCTAGGTTGAATATGAGGAGCGTTTCATTCCAATTAGCCTGAACAGTGTTGAGCAAGGCTAACCATTGAATGCGTAGGACCAGATCAATTCCTTCAAGAGGAAAAGAATAAAAATCTTAGGTGATTGTTAGTTCAAAAATCTGAACTTTTAAATTTTGACATAGGCTGTTGCACCGAATAATTTCGCCATTGCCGATCTGCACTCCAAACGGTGGGACAATCTGCAGAAAGATTTGGACATCGCATACTATGCTTTCTGAGACAAAGTTGTGCGTGGAACCACTGTCAATTAGAATCAATACTTCTCTTTTGCCAAGAAATCCTTGCAACTTCATAGTAGTGGCGACTGGCTTCTCTAAGAAAGCATGAAAGCTGATGGCTACAAATTATGAGATTTGGGCTTCATCATTTTCATCCATAACAGGTTCTGTTGGAATATCCCCTTCTTCTTCACTAGCCTCCATGATTGCTAAAGTTCTTGTTTTGCAATGGTGACCAGGTGTGTATTTTTCGTTGCAACGAAAGAAGAGTCCTTTGGCAAATCGTGCTTGTCATTCTGCCTCCCAGTTGCACTGTATGACAATTGGGGTTGATTTGTTTGTTGTTGTGGAGGTAGGGGACTTAGTGGGATTGCTTTCACCTGGACGGTAAGTAGTGTTTGCGGTCTTGATTGATGCACTCCAAGTAGGCCCTTCGGTGTTACTGTGAATTGTGCTCAATTTGGATTTAAACTCTTGTGCTAAACTCATAGCTTCGTAGAGAGTGCATGGCTTGTGGATGCGAACTTCAGCTTTCAAATCATCTTTAAGACCATTTAGGAATACCCCTAATAGACAATGATCTGGCCAATCCACAACCTGGGCTGATCTCCATGCAAATTCTTGCCTATACTCTTAGACTGTGCCTGTTTGTTTGATGTTGCAGAGGCATTCATTAGGGTTTTGAAATTTAGCAGGGCCATAGTTCTCTTGGAAGGCATGAACGAGTTCATCCTAATAGATCATGGTTTGATCATTGTTGAGCCAGGAGAACAAATCCAGAGCATCGCCCTCCAAATACATCGCGACTATGATGACCTTGTGTTCGTCCGTTGTTTGATAATAACGGAAATACTTTTTTGCTTTTAAAATTCAGCCTCTCGGGTCTCCTCCGTCATATTTTGGAAACTCGATCTTGGTATAACGACGTTGTTGTCGCCATGACGGAGATTCATCTTCCTCTTCTTCATTATCCTGTTAGTTGGTTCGGAGTTGATAACGTGACTGAGGATTGCGTTGATCGTGGTCCCTAGTGGAGTTCACGTGTTCCTTTCCTTGTCTGTGAGCAGAGGAAGATGGGATACTGGTGGATTTTTTATTAGCTTCCATTGTAGCTATTTTTGCTATCAGAGTGTCAATTGTTCCTAATCTGGACGAAATGGCAGCGAGTTGAGTGGCTATTTGGTCATTGGAAGAATTGGGTGAGGAGGGACGAGTGTTTTGTGGATCGATGGGTTGGATGATGGGTGTAGAAGTTCGTGTGTTTACCATTGGAATCAACCTGCTCTGATACCAGTGATACGAACTTAGTAAAATGAGGAGCAAAAGATAATTTTTATTACTGAAAATGCCCACTTCGAGAAGGACATGTAACATCCCGTTACCCGTGTTAAGGTGAGAATAGTGAATTATGAGAAATTAGAAAATACATATCATACTTTGTATATTTTTGCACATATATGAGAATTTTGATTATTGGACATGAATATGATTGTACATGCATTCATTGATAATTTTTGGGTATAATTGATTTATAAATGTGATTATATTGAGAGTTGTTGTTGGGACCCGATCCGGAAATCGGATCCCAACCGAAAAACGAAGAACGAAGGAAACGAAAGCGAATGGAACGGAAATTTCACATCGAAATTTCGAATCGGAAACAAAGCAATAGC
>JANIJH010047559.1:0-10319 GCA_024520975.1 Erythroxylum areolatum | reverse complement strand
AAATAATTTACTAAATACATTATATAAATAAATTATGTATCAGTAGAAGTGGAATAGTTAACGTTGAAACAAAAATCTAGAAGTTAAAAATTTTGTCACAGCTGTTGAATGGCTCGAAGGCGACTTACACTGAGGAGTCCAGACGCAGCTCTTAAATTTTTAACAAAAATGACATCGTTTTAACATTAAACAGAGTTTGCCAGGCTAATCTTGGACAGAGAATCCAGACTCGGCTAGGACCTAGGATTACGATAATTGACAGACTTTTACGTTATTTTCTTCAATTCTACAGTTAGGGAAACATAATTAGGAAGCTGAGTGGAGATTGATTGTCTTTTTGAGAACTGAGACACTTTAGGTGCTATAATTAGAGTAGGTTCTTTAAAGGTTGTGAAAATGGAGAAGCAGCCATCTCTGGCTCAAAGTTTATGAACGAGTATGTCTTTTTTAGGTTTTTATTTAAAAAGGAGCTGGGCATAAAAATGATACTTCCATACAACTGTGAGTATCATGATCAAGCTTCTTTATATCTAACTCTTAGTTTTAATAAATATCAATATGTATCATATAACAGAAGCCTTAGTTACATATCTCAGATCTATCGTGAAAGGAAAATAACAAAGAAATGCTAAAATACTTGATTTTGGTTCCATAACTTTTGGAGCATTCCAACGCGTAACGAGTGCAAATCCACTGAGATCTTCATGAGAGTTACTTACCGCAATACATTAAAGCCTTTTTGTTGTTTTCTGTACACATGAACCTCTGAATGGATCAGAGTATCTATATTTTCATGATTTGCTATAAGAACTACAGGAGACCTTAACCTTCTATATATAGCATCTATGTCAAGCCTCCCATCACGTGCTCAATATGTGTTCGGTTCACATTGAATGAAGTCCATTTTCCTCCTAGATTTCGACCCATTAACTTAGATCCTTTATTGAGTCACTTTATTATCTTTATTCAGATTAAATTATGTAACTTAACCGATAAACTATTGAAAAACCAAAAATTACAATTAATTAATGTCCACCAAATAGGAAAATTTCTAACATTCTCCTCATTGGACAATAATCAATTGTGTAATTGACTTAAGTTTTAAAACAGTTTTAAAATACAATTAAGCCAAGCTACTGAATTGGTACCAAGTTTAAAAATAAAAAACATTTAATCTAAAGATAATGAAATTCCATCATTCTATCCCGCAAGGCTTTCAATACTAAAAAATATGAAACACATGTGTCATGTGTGACACAGGTCCAAGATAATCATGTATATCTAATACCTTACTAACATGAATGAGAAAATGGAATGTGGCAAATAAGGATGATACTTGTATGATCTAATATATATCATCTTTCTGTTTGTAGGTCTCAATTTCTTTAAACTTTATGCTAAACTGCATACACAAAACTATATAAGAGAAATCTTATTTTCTCTTATCGAATGCTAAATTGCATTAGAGAAAACCTTTATGTTCTTTAACTGAATGCGAAACTACATTAGAAAACCTTTATGGGATTAAAAACTTAGACTCCCTATGCCATGTCGAATCTATAGATATACGTATTAACCTGTATGTGTCCTTATGACATAGGCTTAAGGTCAATTTGTATATATGCTCAATCACCTTTAAAATGCTTGAGATCGACATAGACCTTAAGACTTTTACATGTATTATAACAACGTATATCAACAAGTATGACTGAGGATAAACGATGATCATCTTTATTAATAATAACCATACTGTCATAATACATCAAAATGTATAAACTTACAAGGAGCAAACATAACGATTACTAATTAATAGTGTCTAAGGACTTTAATGTACCTATACTATATATATGTCTTTCAAACACAAGTGGGTGAAGTCCTTTAGTTAAACGATCAACAAGCATCTCCTCAGTTCACAAATGCTACACCTTAATGTCGTCTTTTGTATTAACTCCTTTATGGTCAAGTATTTGACCTTCAAATGCTTAGACCTTGTGATATTCTTATTGTTGTTACTGAACAACACAACAACAAGATTATCACAATACAACTAAATAGGTCTAGCCATAGAATCAGCCATAGATAAATCAAAAATCAAATTTCTGAGTCAAAACACCTATGAAGCAACCTCATAGCATGCAACAAACTTTGCATGCATAGTTGAGAAAGTCACTAGTGTCTTCTTGACACTCTTCCATAGTACTAAACCATCTATTAACATAAAAAATGTAACTTGAAATAGACTTTCTATCATCCTGATACATAGAAGAATCTAAATCTACATACCCTAAGAGGTTTAGATTGTTGATCCTTACATATGTCAACATATAATCCTTAGTTCCCCTTAAGTATCTTAACACTTGCTTAACTGAATTCTAGTGGTCTATACCCGGGTTAGCTAGATACCGACCTAGTAGTTCAACAACAAATACAATGTCCGACTTAGTGTATACCAAAGCATACATTAGGCTACCAACCATACTAGAATATGGAACATTCTTTATAGCCTCTCTCTCTACTTCATTCTTTGGACATTGTGCCAAAAAAATCTCTTATATGAGAGATATGTGGTACAATAGGTTTACAATCAGCCATATTATGTGTAACACTTGCTCAATATATGCACTTTTACGAGAGGCCTAATGAGTGTTGAGATCTATCTCTGTGAACGTGCATACCTAGGATAAAAAATACTTCACCAAGGTCCTTTATGTGAAAATGCTTGACTAAAAGTTGCTGAACCTCATGCAACATGGTCAACTCATTCAATACGAGCAATATATCATCCACATACAATAATAGGAAGATAACTTTACTCCCCCTGACATTATAGTATAAGCATCCTTCAACTTTGTTTTTTATAAAGCCGAAAAAGGTCAGAACCTTATCAAACTTTAGGTACCATTTTCTAGAAGCGTGTTTTAAACCATATATTGATTTTCTCAATTTACAAACCTTTTCAATCTCTCCTTGATCCTAAAATTCTTCATGTTGCTCCATTACAAGAAAATTACTGAGTTCCAATGGATCATTACCGATGAAAATAATACTGTAGAAAATTAGTGACAAAAAATCAAATTCCTTCGGTAACATTGTCGTAAGAAATGGTAATTTACGACTAACAAAATATCCGTCGATAAAACTAGAGGAAAATTATCCTAGAAACTTTTACATCAGAATAGTAATCGCCATCGGAAAGAGGCGCGAAGGATAGGTGGCAAAATAAGTGTCATAGTCTACTGACGGAAATATATCGACCAATATATTCTGTCGATAAAATTAAAAGTTAAACGTCGTCATTTGCTTCGGTTTCAATGTTTTTAATAAAACATAAATGAATTCATTTGGCGGCAAGGTTTGTTGGGATAAATCACAACCACATTTACCGATGGATTAAATTTCCATCGGTAAAGTCAAACGATGTTGGTAGTGTTCTTAAATTTATTATAAAGCGACGCTATTTGATAATTATAAAAACCTAACACCTGAAGCCCCCCCGATTGCCTTCTTTGGGTTTTTGGTTCTTTCGTTTTCTCCTATACGATTAAAGTTTTCGGTTCTTTTGTTTTCAATTTTTTCATTTTTTGGTTGCTTTTAGTGGCTTTGCATCTATTGTTTTTGTCCTCGTTGTCTTCTTGTTTGGTGGCTTTCGATGGTTTTCGATGTCTTCTTCCGTCACCTGACATTATCGTCATCTTTGTTTAATCGTTGGTTGAGGTAAGTAGTCCATCTAATTTTATGGCGACATTGTTGTATTTAGGTTTTGTGTACTACTTTGATTGTATGGGTTTTTGTTTCTTTTTGGGGTCATTATGCAGTTGGGATGGTGATTTGTGTTTTGTGTTTTTTACCGGTGATATTATGTTGGTGATTTCATTTAATCGTCTTCGTTTGTTTGTGGAGGAGATTGAATTTGAGAGATTTATGGAAATGGAATTTCAGAGCTCGGGTTTTTGTTTTTGATTTGGTGGCAAAATATGAGTTGAGGTTTGAATCCCTATTTGGTGGCTTTTGATGGTTTTCGCTATCTTCTTCCATCACCTAACATCGTCGTCATCTTTGTTTAATCGTTGGTTGATGAGGTAAGTGGTCCATCTAATTTTATGGTGACATTGTTGTATTTAGGTTTTGTGTACTACTTTGATTGTATGGGTTTTTCTTTGCATCATTATGCAATTGGGATGGTGATTTGTGATTTGTGTTTTTTACCGATGACATTGTGTTGGTGATTTCATTTAATCGTCTTCGTTTGTTTGTGGAGGAGATATAATTCGAGAAATTTATGGAAATGGAATTTTAAAGCTCAAGTTTTTTTTTGATTTGGTGGTGAAATATGAGCTGAGGATTGAATCATTGATTTGGATACTTTTATTTTTAATTTTTATTCTTAGTTTGAATTTATGATTCATTTTGGAATGAAACTTGTAATGGATATTTTAATTATCAATACATGATTTGATTATTTGTTGGTTGAATTTATTCATTATTCTCAATTATTGAGTTTATGCCTTATCACTATAAATTCAATTTTAAGGATTAAACAAATGATCAAAAGGTGAAGTAGAATCTATGCACTAAGAGAATAACATTTTAACACTATAAAATGAAAGTTCCTAGACTATTGTGATAACCAAATACATTAACTATGCCTAATAAGTTTGATTAGGTTAAACTGTGTTGAGAGGTGGTAGTTACCTAATTAGATATATCTACATTCTTCGAGAGAAGACATAGACACTTTAAGTTAATTGTTGTTTCAACCTAGATAATTAATCTTGTTTGATAAATAAAATTCCACATAAGGAACCTTAAAGTCATAACAATTGCTTTATTAACTTACTTTCACTACTTTATTTGCATTTCTTTGTTACTTTAGTGATTTTGTTATCTTTCCTAATCACTTGCTTTATTAAGTTTAATTGTTGAACTAGGATTAATAGATATAGTGATAAAGTTCTTGTGGGATTAATTAAATGAAATTATTGTAGTTTTAATTGGCTTTGTATGCTTATAGATCAATAATATTAGAGAGCTTAAGAAAAGAAGAGTTGGTAGTGACAAATCAAAAACGAAAAGAACAAGTGAGGTGCTATGTAAAAAGAATATTGGGAATGCTTTCTTGACTAAATAGCCTATAATGGTACCTTTGTACAGAAAATATAGATGGCAATAGGCTAGATCGGGCTTTGGCCCATCTAGTCCCCAGCTTAACTTGAAAAAAATGGCACAGATGGTACACTACACCACGTGGACCTCTGCTTTAGGCTGAATTCACTCAAGCATTCCTACAACGGTTTAGACTGGCAAAATATGAGAACCCAACCGAAGCCTTGACATGCCTTCGACAAACTACCTCCATTGGAGCACACCAAGAAAACTTTGAAAGGCTCTCCCATAAGGTTGATGGGCTACATGGTTCATTTTTGTTGGGTTGCTTTGTAGCTAGACTCAAAGATGAGGTTCGTCTTGATGTCAAAATCAAGCAACCAACAACATTATCAGAAGCTATTAATGTGGCACACCTGGTAGAAGAAAGAAACACATTGCAGCAACGACCCGTCTAAAATACTAGATTCATTCCGACCTTTAGTAATAGGCCCTTGGCCTCATCGCCAACTCTAGCCACTCGTTGACCTTTGGTAATAGGCCCTTGGCCTCGTCCCCAAGAAGCATGTAATCATTGAGAGAAAGACCTATGCTACTACTATGATGAAAAGTTTGTACCCTTCCACAGGTGTGTTAGGCCACAATTATTTATGATTGATGATGTATAATAAAAAGAAGAAGAAGAAGGGGAAGTATACGCAATAATGGAAGAGGAGAACAAGGACTTACCAAAAATATCCCTTCATGCTATCACTGGAACACCAAATCCGCAAACACTAAGAGTAACCAATCGGATTAAGAACAAAGAACTAATGATTCTCATCAATGGAGGGAGTTCTCATAACTTCATCGACAAAGCAATCGCTAACAAGATGGGATTAAAAATTGACACAAGAAGCAAATTTCAGGTAATCGTAGCAAATAACTCCAAAATTGAATGTATAAGAGTTTGCCGAGGCGTGAAAATATTACTCCAAGGATGTTGGATTGAGGTGGACTTGTTTGTTCTTTTGGAAGCGACTGATTCCATCGTCTTGGGAGTTCAATGGTTGGCTACACTAGGGCCAATTGAAACATATTACTCAAAGTTCACTATGGCTTTTAATTGGCATGGTAATCGTTTCACATTTACAGGAATTCAAAAATCAAAGATGGTGGCTTTATCTGATAAGGAAGGTAGTTAATTGTTCGCAAGCAGTTTACTAGGTGAGGGATTATTTGTCCAACTAATTTCTACCGATTTAATCTCCACTCAATCCTCACAAAACTCTCCTGAATTGGATAACATCCTAGCTAAATATTCCGAAATATTTGAAATTCCAAATTCCTTGCCACCTAAGCGTATACAAGACCATAAAATCCTGTTAATCACTAACTCTCAGCCGATCAAAGTGCGTCCCTATCGATACCCGTATTATCAAAAATCAGAAATAGAGAGACAAGTTAGGAAAATTTTAACAACCGGGTTAATAAGACCCAGCTTCAGTCTATCCTTATCTCCAGCATTGTTGGTTCGCAAAGCCAGTCGCGAATGGTGTTTTTGTGTAGATTATTGAGCCTTGAATTCCATTATAGTGAAAGACAATTTTCCAATTCCTATCATTGAGGAACTAATGGATGAACTATTAAAGGCATAATATTTCTCAAATTTTGATCTTACTAATGGGTATCACCAAGTTCGAATGGCCGAAGAGGACATTCCAAAGATAGCCTTTCGAACTTATGAGGGTCACTACGAGTTTATAATCATGCCTTTTGGACTCATCAATACACCTTCAACCTTTCAGAGTCTCATGAATGAGATATTTCAGCCATATTTACGAAGGTTTGTACTAGTATTCTTTGATGACATATTTGTTTATTCATAAACAAGGGATGATCATCTCCAGCATATTCAGATACTTCTAGCGGTGTTAAGTGAGCATCAACTCTTTGCTAAAAGGAGCAAATACATTTTTGGAGCCCAACAAGTGGAATATTTGGGCCATATTCTCACGGGAGGAGGAGTAACGCCTGACCTAGCAAAAATATAGGCAATCTGTGAATGTCCTACACCAATAACTGTCAGGGAAGTTTGTAGATTTTTGGGACTCGCTGACTATTACCGTAAATTCATATAGTATTATGGAACCATAGCCGCCCCACTCCATAAGCTGTTGAATAAAGAAGGCTTTTGTTGGAATTCAGAAACTAATGTTGTGTTCCACCATCTTAAGGATGCCCTCACAATGGCTTCGGTATTAAGGTTGCCAGGTTTCTTTCAGCTTTTTGTAATAGAGTGCGACGCCAGCGGGGTTGGAATTGGTGCAATTCTAATGCAAGAGGAATAATCAATTGCCTTCTTTAGTGATGCTATTAAAAGGAGCACCTTTAGATACTCAACCAATGAGAAAGAAATGCTGGCAATGGTCAAAGCAGTCCAAAAATGGAGGCAATATCTTTTAGGACAAACCTTCATAGTTCGCACGGATTATCACAATCTCAAATATCTCCTGGAACAAAGAATCACTATCGATGCACAAGCACGGTGGCTGCCTAAACTGATAGGATTTTACTATAAGATTGAGTACAAGAAGGGATCAACCAATGGAGTAGCAAATCCCTAGTCTCGTACGACTGAATTAATTTTTATTGCAGTATCCATGCCTCAACCTAGCTGGTGGGTACAGTTACAGCGAAAGGGAGCTAAAGATCCATACTATGAATAATTTAAAACCAACCTGCGGGCTCTACAACGTAATCAGTTATGGTTCCTGGATGATAAAGTTCTTCTTAATCCTAAATCTTCCTCTGGTTCAATTTATACTTTCTGATATTCATGGAATGACGAGTGGAGGACACTTTGGATTCCATAAAACTTTGACCCGTTTGAAGGATGATTTTTATTAGATGGGAATGTGAAACTCGGTTAAGAATTTTATCCATGAGTATGAAGTGTGTCAGCGAAACAAATCAAAACACATGCACCCAATCGGATTGCTACAACCCCTTCTAATTCTGGAACAAATATAAAGAGACATTTTTATGGACTTCGTGGATGGTTTACCGACATCAGGAGGTTGCCAAGCAATCGTGGTGGTGATGGATCGCTTATCGAAATATGCTCATTTTGATCCATTTTCCCAACCATTTATTGCAGCTTCATGGAATGCCGAATAGCATAGTCAGTGACCGAAATCGCATATTCATGAGTCATTTTTGGAAAGCTTTGTTCAAGCTATAGGGAACTAAACTCAATATGAGATATAGTTATCATCCACAGACCGACGGGCAAACTGAGGTGGTGAATAGAACGTTGGAACAATATTTACGGTGTTTTTCGAGTGATCAACCTAGAAAATGGAAAGATTGGATATCATGGGCCGAGTATAGTTACAACACCTCTTAGCACTCATCCACAAAAATGACACCCTTCGAAGCTGTATATGGAGTCCCGCTGCCAACACTGCTTCAATATATTCTGGAACTTCTAAAGTGATTGTCGTCGATGCTCACTTGCGAGAAAGACATGACATGTTAAGAGAGCTAAATACAACTTTGCAGCAGGCCCAAGACCGAATGAAAGGCTTGGCTGATAGGAAACAACAAGATTTGGGATTCAATATTGATGATCTTGTCTACTTGAAACTTTAACCTTACCAGCAGAAATCAGTAGTTTTTTATGCCTCATTGAAATTGTCTCCCAGTTATTTCGGTCCCTACAAAGTTATTGGGAAGGTTGGTCTAATGGTGTATCGTTTAGAGTTGCCGGATGGAGCCCGTATTCATAATGTTTTTCATGTGAGTCAGCTGAAAAGATGTTATGAACAACACACTACATCGTCTCAAGAACTTTCACCTTCCACAGTCAAATATCCTATTTTGCCTCAACCAGATCGATACTAGATCACTGTATCAAACAAAAGGGCAAATATAGACCGATGGAGGAGGTCTTGGTCAAATGGAAAGGAGCTTCAATGGATGATACAACCTGGGAAGACTCTCGACGATTGGCCAAGACATACCCTACATTCTTCTTCCTCGAGGACAAGAAAGTTTTCAAAGGGGGAGGAACTGTTATGACTCTTTCCTTTGTGGAGGAGTATGTCCATATGACAATGGGATCTAGCTTGCATGGTTTGTTGGAGGATAGATGGTCTCACGTAAAGGAGTAGGGATTGAGATTGGTAAACATGGAGAGGGAAGTAGAAGCATGGTTGATGGAGTTGCTGTTGTTTAATTGCTATTAATGGTTTATAGGCTGTATGCAGCCATGATTAGGGTAGTTACTTCAGTGTTATACTATGTTCCTCATTGATAGGCTTGGATTAAGCCACCACTAGTTTAGTGAGTTATTTATTTATTTATTATATTAATTAGGATGGCTATATATATAGCTGTAATATAGAAAGGAAGATAACTTTATCAGAGAATAATATATCTTCCTCTGTTGTCTTATCTCTATTTGATCTTTTTCTCTATATTTCTTTCTTACAAATCAAGAAGCAAAAATTAAAGTCAACACTTTAAGATTGTTCAAATTTTATTCTTGTTTTTTAATGTATTTTTAACAATTAAATAAATTAAAATAAAAGTTGTATTCCCTATTTTTTATTATTAATTATTATAGTTTTTTTTTGGTTTGTAACCAGGACGGTATTTTGGTAGACCTTTAAATTATTACCACGCCTAACTTATTACCCTCTCGTGTAAAACTCCGAAAAACAGCTTAGCACTACCAACAGCTTAGCACTACCACTGAATATTTAGTACTAATTCTTTCACAAGCGGGAATCGAAGTCCAACCTTGCTTAAGCCAATACCAACCCTTAACGCTTCTCGGTGGTTATTAAGTATATATACTAAGAGCGAATGGGATGACGACCACGCAATCCATCCCACTCGTCCGTTAATCCGACGGTCGCCTGCTTCTGCATTAAATCTCGTTCCTTCGTTCATTCATTCAGTCTCGAAGTTTCTTCTCTCTCTCTCTCTCTCTCTCGTTCATTCACCTCCTTCCCTTTCCATTCTCTTCCTCTTCCTCATCCTCACCAGTAGAGCTCGACTCGTTCACCGACCCATTCTCTTCCTCTTTCTTCTTCTGATTTTCTAATCTCTTCTCTATCAGATGTAGCGCCCCTTTACCGTGGAGTACGCTCCGGGACGCCCGTGGGTCGTTCCGACGCATATCCCACAGCAAGGCAGCACTACTAACGAAAACAATCACTAAAAACTCG
>JANIJH010047531.1:0-10320 GCA_024520975.1 Erythroxylum areolatum | reverse complement strand
TATCACTATAAACTCTTTATTTGAGTGAATGTTCCCTGATACATGTTTCAATTAATAATTCCAACATGCAGACACTATACTAATACTCTATAGAAATCCATTTTGATCTTATAAAAAATTATAATGAAATACACATGAGTTAACCACTCATCAAGATTGTGGTCTATAATACGCAAATGCTTAAGTTGTATGTTTTAAGATTAAAGTAACGACCTACTTTATTCTTTAAAACATACTTAATTCTAGAATCATTTAATAGTATCATTATTGATAGTCAACTACTATCATGATATGAAACTCATCATTTCCTTAAAGTAAACTCCTTTACTTACATGGAGATAAATCGCAACAGTACAGTCTAAACCATAATCAGGCGATCAACTTGGTTATTTAACTGTGAATCAGTTAATTTAGATTCTAATAATATACATGTTTCTCATACATCTTGATGTATATGTCTATTACTTACCAAAGAATCTGGGTACCTATTGACTAGATATATAATGCTCATATATATAAAACCTAACTCTTTTGTTTCATTAATAATAAATATTTTCATTGCAAAACTGTAACTGGAAGAAAATTAAGTTACATGTAAATACACTTGCTTTCCAGGGTAATATATTTACATAACTCCAACAATTGGGATGTTAGGAAGCTGAACATGGATTGGATACTTGCAGCTGAGAAAAGATTGTTACACCTTAACAAATTAGAAAAATTAAGGTTTGACGCTTATAAAAATGCCAAGTTGTACAAGTAAAGGACAAAGAAGCGGCATGATGCTCACATAAAAAAGAAGGAGTTCAAGAGTGGGGAATTGGAGCTTTTTTTTTAATTCAAGACTTTGATTATTTCTTGGAAAGCTTAAGTCAAGATGGAGTGTACCTTTCAAGGCTATTCAAGCTTTTCCCTATAGAACTTTGGAGTTAGAAAATGACAAGGGTGAATCATTCAAGGTCAGTGGGCATAGATGCAAGCCATACTACGGAGGGTCATACTTACAAGAAAGGGAAATCATCTATTTCCTTTCCTGTACTCCTTAATGAATGCATGTGAAATGGTCAAGCTAATGACCTTAACTTAGAACATTTACCTTTCGTTTGCTTGATTTTGTTTACTTATGTGTGTGAATTATTTGGTTTTGATTATGTTTGGTTTGAATTTTGTTTGAGTTTGAACTTGTTTCCTTTTCAAATTTGTTGTTAGATACCTGATTTGTATTTGTTGGTAGGTTGATTGAATGCTGGGAATGCATGTAAGCTTAGAAGAAGAATAACAAGTTGAAAACATTTGGATAACCCAAGATTGTGAGAACTGAGTCGATTATGTTGGAGTTATGTAAATATAGCGCCCTAGAAAGCAAGGGTATTTATTTATAGTATGAGCATTATGTATCTAGTCATAAGGTACCGAGATTCTTTTATAAGTAATATACATATACATAGAGATGTATAGGAAACATGTATATTATTAGAGTATAAAATAATTAATTCATAGTTGAATAATCAAGTTGGTTGCTTGATTATGGTTTAGATTATAGTGTTGAGATTTATCTTCGTGCAAGTAAAGGAGTTTATTTCAAGGGAATGATGAGTTTCATATCATGATATTAGTTAACTACTGATAATGGCACTATTAAATAAATCTAGGATTTCGTATGTTTTTAAAGATTAAAGTAGGTCATTTCTTTAATATTAAAGCATACACTTTAGCATTCGTTTATTATGGACCACAAGTTTCATGAGGAGTTAACTCATATGTGTTTTGTTATAATTTTTGATATGATCAGAATGAATTTTTACAAAGTATCAATCTAGTGTTTGCATATTGAAATTATTAATTGAAACATGTATCAAGGAACATTCACTCAAATATAGAGTTTATAGTGATATCATCACTTCTAGATGTTTTATGGAGATTGGTGATTAAACTAGCGCCAATAGTTTGATGGACTAGCTACCCATCAAGTCTTAACACTAAGATGAGATCTTGTGTGTTAATCACCATATAGAGTAAAACGGGATATCTAAAAGGAAAACCAACATAAGGGCAAAATGATAATTTTACCTTTTATCGTGTGGATGACTATATTATGGTTCATATTAGAGTTTGCAATTGGACATCTTATTTGAAACATGTGTCCTCATAATATTTAGTAATTCAAAAGTTCAATTAATTGTCTTTACTGGAATAACATTTAGTTAACAAGCTGGAGTTAATTTTAATGAGATTAAATTAATTCCGAGCTTATTGCAGCTTGAATTATATAAGTCCAGTTAGATTCTCCATTTGGCTTCTAGGAAGGTTATCAAGCAAAGTAAGAAATACAAATAGAGGTTTTAAAGCCTATGATTGAATGTTGGGCTTACTTTAATTAATTATTAATTAGAAGCCCATATGAACATTTAGAAATGGGCTAGACTTTGGTTTAATTTGATTAATTTGATTAATTAAATTAAAACAAAGTTATTAAAGATAAAAGGAGGTGGATTTTTGGTTTTAATGGACTAAATGTGTAGCTGCACATTTAACATCAGTTTGCTATATTTAAGATGACTTTTAACATGCTTTATCATCATTAAATGGAGTAATGTTCTTATCATTAAATGGTTTAATGATGGCCTTTTAATGATAGCATGTAACCTATTATCATTCATTGGATTAAAGAAGAACAAGGTGCATTTGATGAATCATCTTCCTTCTTTCATCACCAAATCCAAAAATGAGATGTGTTTTTTAGGTTATTGGTCTTTTTATATAGCCATCTTAAAACAAATGAGAATAGTCTCATTTATTAGCTTCTTTATGATTGATTAAGGAAGGATGTGATGCATTGGATGCACTTCACTTCTTCCTTTGAGACTTAATCGAAATTGAGAGAAGGAATAGTGTTATTAATCTCTCTCTCTCCTATCTTGCATGTGTTGGCCAAAATTTGCATAAGACGTGTTTCATCATTAGCCTCTTTCTTTTAAGGAAAAATCCTTCAAGTTTTTCTTCTCCTTTCCCAACAAAGGATCTTATTAACCAAGTTATCCAAGGAGAATAAGGGATAGATCGGATTGGTCGAGGATACAATAACAAGAAGAGGATACATTACCTTGGACTAGATACATTGTAGAGGATAAGATAGCACAGCGAGGAGTTAAAGTTGTAGCAAAGGAGTTGGTAAAATTTCTATCTTGTTATAATGTAAATTATTTTCCTTATACTGTATCATGTATGGCTTGGCATGTTGTTTTGGTTATATTGCTTCCGCTGCAATTATGATTTCTGAAAATTTTTGAAATTTACCGTTTCATCCAAATATAGCATGCTTATGTGTTCAATCTAACAATTGGTATCAAAGCTTAGTTTCTTATGCTTGATTTCGGTTCTTATATGTGCTGCATGGGTTGGCAAAGTTTTGTATGCTACATATTTTTATATGATAGATATATATGTGGTGTATGTTTTGCTCTTTTGGTTGTCCATAGATTCTAAAGTTACCTTGTAAGTTTTCTTCAATTGGTTTGTAACAAAGAGGGTGGCCTATCGTCATGTTTCCTCCTTGATTTCATTTTTATGTTTCTTTGATTATGTAATGCACAAAATCATGTAATGATGAAGATGAATAAGCCATGGATTGAAGAAATGAAGAGGTAAAGTTTCAGTTTTGATTATGGTGTCTTAGCTAAATTTCAATTTTTACAAAACAAAAGTGGTGGAATTTTGTTTCAACAAATTTTCGGTTGTATGAACTTTTTTCTAATAAAGTTTCAGCTTTTACAAGTGCTCGAATTTTTATATCATATACATAAGTTTCGGTTTTGGTGAAAAACAAAAGTAGTTTTTTGTTTTCTTTTAGAGAAAAATTTGGTTTTATGAAATCAAAATATTGTTAGAAAAGAAAAGTCATTACACACTTTTTACCAAATGGGTCGAGTCATGTCAGTGAAGAGTTCGAAGCGGAAAATCCAAGTCCAAGAAGAAATTATTGGATTTAAAAGCCTTGTAATTTTATTTATGTTTCTATGATGGACAATCAAATGTGGCTTTTTAGTTCATAAGATGAATGGATAAATGAATGCAAATAATATGTGATATTATATGATTGCATGTCATTTAGAAAATTGCCAACCCTAGGCTTTGCCAGGAATTCATTATATATGAGATATATAGTGAAACAATATGGGATGGATAACAAAATTGCATCTAGACAAGATGATATTTATTAAAACTTAAAGCCCAAAAAGATTGAGTGGGAGAGGATGCTCATGTGAGAGTCCACGGTCTCTATGTGATAGCCCATTTGCACGTGGTGAAGTCTTACTCCCCACTAGAGGGCATGAATCCTAGATCTTGCTTAGTTTAGGTCTCCTAAAGGGTAAGTCCACTTATTGGTAGCAAATGTGACCTCCCACCGAGGCATGGTTTGCAAGTACCTTTAGTGGATGAATCAAATGGGTACACACTCAACATATTTTATCAATAACCTACCCACTATAGCCCTATTTGTAAAAGTATGGACAAATTGTGACGTTTCTCAAAAAGTTATGCATGAAGATGCTTGGTAGCTTTTTTGGTGGGAGGGTCCTAGTTTTTCTTTCAGTGGTCACTTAGTTCGTTATAGATAAGAAAAATAACCGTCATATAAAGATTTAAATGTTTTTTAAGTTTTGTTAAATCGATCATCATGCATACATGCATCATGGTTTTATACAAAGTTCCAATTTTGTTGACTAGTATGCTCATTCTTTAATAATTTATTTTTCAGACATAATCACCATAAACTGAATCCACTCACTTTGCTCTTGACAAATAACAAATTGGAAAATTGAGAGAATTTTAATGAATGGAGACATAACCTTGACATTGTTCTTCCATAGAAACGAATTTCATGGGTATTAACTGAAAATGAGCCTACACCTCCAGATGGAGATTCAACTCCTGAGCTAGTCCAATAAAATAAGCGATGCTAAAATGCTGATAAGATTACTAAGTGTTATATTCTAGCTTCTGTCAGTGGCATGTTGCAAAAGCAAATTACTTGTATGAAAACTGTTAGTGTAATGGTCCATCACCTACATGAGATGTTTGGTATGAGGACCAGCTCTGCAAGGGTGAAAGCTATCCAAACCTTTCACAGTCTTAGATAAAAATTGTTGAACTGATGTAGGATTACATGCTTAAGGTAATCTCTGCGGTCACTGAGGCTTAGATGCTTGGGGCAGGCATGGATGTAAACACATAGATGATTATGATCATCAATAGCTTAAACTCTTATTTTCAACAGTTTAAGTTGGACTATGAGCTCAACAATAAGAATTACACCTTAAGTGAGCTGATGAATACCCTTCAGAGTACGTAGGAGATATTAAATATAAAGGTTCATAGGCTAGAAGCTAATCTAGCATCTTCTTCTAAGCCTAGGGGTAAGGGCAAGCAAAAGTAGAAGAGTCTAATGAAAAATAAGGCCCAAACAGGGGTAAGGCCCAACCCATAAAAAAGAAGGCCAAAGAGAATAACAAGGGAAAGTGTTTCCACTATGACGAGATAGGCCACTAGAAAAGAAACTATCTAATCTACCTTGAGTCCCTCAAAAGGAAACAAGGTATGGGTTTCCTAAGTTTGTTAGGAACTAGAAATGTGACAGATTTATCTGACTCTTGGATATTAGATTCAGGAGCCACTGACCATGTTTACAATTCTTTGCAAGGGTTTCAGCAAAGGGAAGGACTACCTAAAAGCCAGTTTCAAGTTAAGATAGTAGATGGATCCTACATATCGGCAGAATCAGTGGGAGTCGTTATTTCAGACTAAGAAGAAACAGATCCCATTACTTATACATAGGTTATTAATGATGTTAATGCAGAAAAAATGGCTCAAGGAAATAGAATTGAAAATAGATTTCTTGTATGCCAATGAATTCTGGATCCTTGTAGATCTACCACCAGATGTAAAAGCTATAGGGTGTAAAAGGATCTACAAAAGGAAAAGAGGATCAGATGGAAAGGTAGAGACCTTTAAGGCTAGATTAGTAGCTAAAGGCTCAAAAGGAGGGTATAGACTATGAGGAGACATTTTCTCCAGTTGCCATGCTTAAGTCCATTAAAATTCTTTTGGCCATAGCAGTCTATTTTGATTATGAAATATGGAAAATGGATGTCAAGACTGCATTTATTAATGGGGATCTTGAGGAGACCATTTATATGGCCCAACTAGAAGGATTCATTGAGCAAGGAAATGAGCATAAGGTATGCAAATTATAGAGGTTCGTTTATGGACTTAAGCAAGTATTTAGGTCCTGGAACATTAAGTTTTATAAGTCTATCAAAACTTATGGGTTCATACAAAACCAAGATGTGCCTTGTGCCTATAAAAGGATACAAGAAGGCAATGTTACTTTCCTAATCTTGTATGTTGATGACATTCTGCTCATTGGGAATGATATAGGAATGCTATCTATGGTTAAGGGATGGCTAAACAACCGGCTCTCAATGAAGGATTTAGGAGAGGCTAGCTATGTTCTAGTGATCAAACTTATAAGGGATTATAAGAACAAACTGATAGCCTTATCTCAAATAACCTATATTGAGAACATGCTCAATAAGTTTGCCACGCAAGATTCTAAAAGGCGTTTCACACTTACTTAACATGGAATCAAACTTTCAAAGGAGCAAGCACCTAAGACCCAAGAGTAGGTCGAACGCATGCATAACATTCGATATGCTTTAGTAGTTGGAAGTTTAATGTATTCTATGCTTTGCATTAGTCCAGATATTTGTTACATAGTGGGATTGGTAAGTAGATTTCAGTCCAATCTAGGAATGGAGCATTAGACCGCAGTGAAGTGCATACTGAAGTATCTTTGCAGGACGAAGAATTTAATGCTTGTTTACTCTGGAAGTAACCTTATTCTGATAGGATATACAGATTTTGATTTCCAATCAAATGTTGATTCAAGGAAACCAACTTCTGGTTCTGTATTTGTTTTAGGAGGTGGAGCCATAGTCTAAAGGAGTATCAAGCAATCTTGTGTTACTGATTCAACTATAGAGGTTAAGTATGTTACTGCTTGTGAAGCAGCAAAAGAAGCAATTTGGCTCTACAAGTTCCTAAATGATTTAGAGGTGGTTCCTGAGGCAGAAAACACCATTACACTTTATTGTGATAATAGTAGGGTAGTGGCTAATTCTAAAGAACCTCGGACCCATAAACCTGTCAAACACATTGAGAGAAAGCACCGTCTCAGAAGGGAGATAATACAACGTGGTGGGGTAAATGTGGTAAAGATTCCCACAAAGCAAAACCTTGCTGATCCATTTACAAAGACGTTGTCTCAAAAGATTTTTGAGGGTCACAAAAGAGGGATGGAATGAGGGATATGTCAAACTTACTTTAAGGTAAGTGGGAGATTGTTGGAGTTAAGTAAATATAGTTCCCTAGAAAGCAAATGTATTTACTTATAACTTGATTTTCTTCCAGTTACTTTTGTAATGAAAATATTTATCATTAATAAAACAAAAGAGTTTGGTTTTATTTATATGAGCATTATATATCTAGTCATAAGGTACCGAGATTCTTTTGTAAGTAATATACATATACTTAGAGATGTATGGGAAACATGTATATTATTAGAATCCAAAATAATTGATTCATAGTTGAATAATCAAGTTGGTCACTTGATTATGGTTTAGGCTATAGTGTTGCGATTTAGCTTCGAGTAAGTAAAAGAGTTTACTTCAAGGGAATGATGAGTTAAATCGTATCATGATAGTAGTTGACTATCGATAATGGCACTATTAAATGATTCTAGAATTAAGTATATTTTAAAGAATAAAGTGAACCGTTACGTTAATCTTAAAACATACAACTTAAGCATTCGTTTATTATGGACCACAATCTTAATGAGTGGTGAACTCATATATGTTTCGTTATAATTTTTGATATGATCATAATGGACTTTTACAAAATATTAAGCCAGTATTTGCATATTGGAATTATTAATTGAAACATATATTAGGGAACATTCACTCAAATAAAGAGTTTATAGTGATATCATCACTTCTAGATGTTTTATGGAGATTGGTGATTAAACTGGTGCCAGTAGTTTGTTGGACTAGCTACCCATCAAGTCTTAACACTAAGATGAGATCTTGTGTATTAATCACCATATAGAGTAAAACGGGATATCTAGAAGAAAAAACCAAAATAAGGACAAAACGGTAATTTTATCCTTTATTGTGCAGATGGCTATAATATGGTTCAGATTAGAGTTTGCAATTGGACATCTTATTTGAAACATGTGTCCTTATAATATTTAGTAATTCAAGAGTTTGGCTAATTGTCTTTAGTTGAATGACACTTAATTAATAAACTGGAATTAATTCTAATGAGATTAAATTAATTTCGGGCTTATTGGAGCTTGAATTATATAAGTCTGATTAGATTCCCCATTTAGCTTCTAGGAAGGTTATCAAGAAAAGTAAGAAATACAAATAGGGGTTTTAAAGCCTATTATTGAATGTTAGGCTTACTTTAATTAATTGTTAATTAGAAGCCCATATGAATATTTAGAAATGGGTTAGACTTTGGTTTAATTTGATTATTTTGATTAGTTAAATTAAAACAAAGTTATTAAAGATAAAAGGAGGTGGGCTTTTGGTTTTAATGGACTAAATATGCAGTTGCACATTTAACATTAGTTTGCTATATTTAAGATGGTTTTTAACATGCTTTATCATCATTAAATGGAGTAATGATGTTATCATTAAATGGTTTAATGGTGGTCTTTTAATGATAGAATGTAACCTATTAGCATTCATTGGATTAAAGAGGAAGGAGGTTTATTTGATGAATCATCTTCCTTCTTTCATCAGTAAAACCAAAAATGAGATGTGTTTTTTAGGTTATTAGTCTTTTCATATAGCCATCTTGAAACAAATGAGAAGAGTCTCATTTATTGGCTTCTTTATGATTAATTAAGGAAGGATGTGATGCATTGGATGCATTTCACTTCTTCCTTTGAGGCTTAACTGAAATTGAGAGAAGAAGACAAGGTGTCGATGAATTTTTATCTCTCTCTCCTATCTTGCATGTGTTGACTGAAATTTGCTTGAAAGGCATCTCATCGTTGGCCTCTTTCTTCTAAGGAAAAATGTCTTCAAGTGTTTCTTCTCCTTTCCCACCAAAGGATCTTATTAACCAAGTTATCCAAGGAGAGCAAGTGGTAGATCGAATTGGTCGAGGATACAATAATGAGAAGAGGATACAATACCTTGGAGTGGATATGTTGCCAAGGATAGGATAGCACAGCGAGGAGTTAAAGATGTAGCGAAGGAGTCGATAAAATTTCTATCTTGTTATGGAGTAAATTATTTTCCTTATACCGTATCATGCATGGCTTGGCACATTGTTTTGGTTATATTGCTTCCGCTTCAATTATGATTTCTAAAAAGTTTTGAAATCTACCATTTCGTCCAAATATAGCATGCTTATGTATTCGATCCAATAGATTCCCATGAACATGGGAAAGCTTTCCCCAAACTTTCTAGAGCCTTAACCTATGATTGTGGAAGTTAATCCATTTTCCACGAGAATGGGATGGCTTTCCAGAAAGTTTTTGGAGCCTTAACCCACGATCGTGGAAGTTAATCCATTTTCCACGAGCGTGGGAAGGCTTTCCAGAAAGCTTCTGGAGCCTTAACCCACCATTGTGGAATTTAATCTGTAACATACACTCATCGATGGGAAGGATAAAATAGTAATTTGGAACGGGTTAGGAGTGTTGAATATTGTTTTTCCATGTTCATGCATATTATGGCCTACACCTATACATGAATAGAAATTTTTGCACATGCACATGATTGTACATACATTCATGACATTTCCCGGTATATGTGTTTATAAATGTGATTATTGTGAAAAAAATATGATTTTGTGCTTGAAAATTGAATTGGAGTGGATTTTTGTGTGTTTTCTATTTTTGGCGAATTTTAGACATTTTCTGGAATTTTTCGGAATATTTTTCCGGACTAGCAAAAATGCCAAGTGGCAGACGGACTGGTTTCCAGTACTGAAAATTACTGTCCAATGGCACTGAAAATTTAGATACATGATGGTAGGATTTATTAATGTGAGTCATTGGAATTTTGGGACAAAATTGGAGTAGAAATTAAATTGTATTGGAAAGATAATAAATGAGTGGTTAAAAACAAGACAAGTGGCAAGTGACACTTGTCACTTGCCTACTTATGTTTTATACTTTGTGTTTAATTAAAAGCCCACTCCCTCATTCTCGATGCTTTCCTTGTGTGAAGACCAAACTCTTTGTTC
>JANIJH010047317.1:0-10330 GCA_024520975.1 Erythroxylum areolatum | reverse complement strand
TAAATCGTTGATATATATATATGTATGCATAAGTGAGATGTCACGGAAAGGAAGATAGGTATTATGACTGATCAGATATAGTTGAAGGTGATGAGAAAAATGAGTTCAGTTTTGAAAGTTTAATGGAATCATTTTGGTAGCTGAATGGTTATGCTCAGGACATTCCAAGTTTGCACAGTGCAAAATTTCAAGTCTTCCGTAAGGGAAAAATTCATGTTCTGACTTTAGGGCAAAATCTTGATTAATCTAGGATGAATTTGACAAGTTGTCTTCATGGAAGTTATAGCTTGTCTTTCTAGCTTTCAAACGCTATAAAGTATGAAATTTTTGGATATTGGAGTCAAAAGTTATGGTCCTTATAAGTGGAGATGCTTAGGAGTACAGGACGTATCGTCTGGTAATGACATGTTGTCTGGTGAGGATGCATTTTCTGGTGAGGATGTGTCGTCTAGTGATGGTGTATTGTCTGGTGATGATGTATCATTTGGTGAGAATGTATTATCTGGTGAGGATGCTTCGTTTGGTGATAACGTATCGTCTGGTGACGTCATATCGTCTAGTGCACTGTTCATCATCTGGTCCCACTTTTGATCCTGCAGATGATAGAATTTATCTTGAAGGTCTTCATGAAGTTGTAGATCTTGAAGTCCTCTTTCAAACTAACCAAAGAATGCCCTAATACGATATACCTAGGGAAAGTTATGAGAATTTGCCCAATTCGTTTGACCCTTCATCTAGTTTCGTTTGACCCTATACTTTGGTCCAATTCTGACCCTTTATATGACAAAATCTCACTTTAATGTCTGCATGAAAGATGTAGATATTGAAGTCCTCTTTCGAACCCTTCAAGAATGACCTTGATCTGATATCCCTAGAGCAAGTTATGCTATTGTCTCGAACCAAGTTCATTATGATTGAGGACAGAACCTTGTTTCATTCCTTCGGCCCAATCTTTGCTATCCGACCTCTAAATGAAGTGATCCTTGAGACAATAGATTCCTAACATATTGTGCTATCTCTCGACAAAAATTGGTGGCATTCTAAATTCATTGGAAAAAGGTTTTAATTGAAGGAAAGTGAAGGAATCTGTTGGAATAGTATGAACTAGTGTTATTTTACTGAACACGCTTCTATATTGTGAATATATCTGGATGGAAGTTGAGCATATAATATTTGCTTCAGTATAAGAATGATTCAAAAAATAGGGCTCATCACTTACGGTATCAGAGAATGAAGATGAACCGAGGATGACTAATGAGGGTTAATTGAAATAACCATACATGGTAACAAGCACAAGCACACGTTTTATGACTCCGAAAGTCGGGCTTCAGAAGCGAGGTCCAACAGTAAATGCTAGAATAGATCATTCTAATTATAGACTAGATCGAGATAGGTGGGATTTAATCTGAGAGGTGGTTTTGTTTAGGCTAGTAGTGGCAGAGGTCAAGTATTTGGTAGGCAAACACAATAGATGCCTAGTTGTGAGCAATGTGGAAAGAAGCATGGTAGAGAATGTTAGAGGTTAATAGGCGTTTGTTTACGTTGTAGCTCTTATGAGAATTAACTTAGAGACTGTCTCACAACCTTTGGAGCATAATTTGGAGTAAGAGGGAGATCAGTGACTGAGACTACTGTGCAATAAAGTAGAGGTAGTAGAGCGGGACAGGGAGGCAGAGGTAGAGGCAAAACTAGTTCGATAAGTCCTAATGTCAGGACCGAGGTGTGGAGTAACTAGTCGTAAACTCATGTTAAAATCTTTTCCATCACTATACAAGAGGCACAGAACTCCCCAGATGTTGTTGTAGGTGTGTTAAATTTTGTCTTTCAATTTGAGGCATTTGCATTATTAGATTTAGGATCCATACATTCATTCATAGAACCACACCTGGCATCTAAATTACATTAAGAGACAGAGGTGATGAAATGTAGCTTAAAAGTGAGTACTCTAGTAGGACGTACTACAGTGAGTGGGGAAGTTTGTAAAGGGTGTATCATCGGGATTGACCAGGTAGAGTTGAAGGCTGATTGGATAGTATTGCAGTTGAAGGAGATAGATCTCATATTGGGCATGGATTGGCTTACTGCACATAGGGTGGTAATGAATTGTTATACTAAGGAAGTAACTATTGAATCCCCTAATCAACCAAGGGTGATATTTCGAGGTTTTAGTCAAGTAATGCTAGCTAGGTTGATTTCCTCAATGAATGCTCTCAAACTGATTCAAGGTAGATGTGAGGTCTATGTAGCCTATGTAACTGATACCTGAACTGAACAAATTGTGTGGGATATTTCTACTGTTAGGGATCTCCCAGATGTGTTCCCTACTGAATTTTTGAGTTTACCCACAGAAAGGGAGTCGGAGTTTATAATTGATTTAGTTCTAGGTGTTGCTCCTATATTGATTCCACCATATAAGATGGAACTTGTGGAACTTAAGGAACTTAAGACTCAATTACAAGAGTTGTTGGATAAGGGTTTCATCAGACCCAGTATGTCACCCTAGGGAGCTCCAATGTTGTTTGTGAAGAAGAAGGATAGGACTTTGAGATTGTATATTGACTATAGACAATTGAATCGGGTGACTGTGAAGAATAAGTATCCTTTAACAAGGATTGATGATTTATTTGATTAGTTACAAAGATCTTAGGTGTTTACGAAGTTGGATTTGAGATCATGGAACTATCAATAAAAGACAACAGAAGCTAATGTACCAAAGAGTGCATTTAGGACCAGATATGGGCCCTTTGAATTTTTGGTGATACCTTTTGGGTTGATAAATGCTCCGACATCTTTTATGGTGTTGATGTATAAGGTATTCCAACCTCACTTAGATCATTTTGTGATTATGTTCATAGATGAGATTTTGGTGTACTCGAGAAGTAGAGAGGAGCGTTCTGAGCATTTGAGGTTAGTCCTACAGATAATGAGAGAGAAGCAATTGTATGCCAAGTTCAGTAAGTGTGAATTTTGGCTTGATCAATTAGTATTCTTAGGTCACATAGTGTCTGGACAAGGCATAAAGGTAGACCTAAAGAAAGTTGAGGTAGTGATAAAGTGGGAAGCCCCCAGGAATGTATCTGAGATTTAGAGTTTTCTTGGGTTAGCAAGATATTTTAAGAGTTTTGTCAAGGGGTTTTCACTAATCTCAGCCCCCTTGACAAAGATTCTAAGGAAGAATTTACCTTTTAGATAGACATGAATGCCAAAGGAGTTTTGAGGAATTAAAATACCGATTGACTATAGCACCAGTATTAGTTATGCCATCATGATCTGGAGGATATGTAGTATATAGTGATGCTTCACATTAGGGACTAGGATATGTTTTGATACAGTATAGTAGAGTGATTACATATACATTGAGATAGTTGAGGTCTTATGAATTTAATTATCCGGTTTATGATTTAGAACTTGTTGTAGTGGTGTTTGCATTGAAGATTTAGAGACATTATCTATATGGTGAAACATTTCAGATATTTACAGATCATAGATGTTTGAAATATTTGTTGAGTCAAAAGGAGTTGAATGTGAGACAAAGGCAGTGGATTGAATTACTTAAAGATTATGATTGTACGATTGAATACCATCCTAGTAAAGCTAATGTTATAGTTGATGCATTAAGTAGGAAATCCAATAACAATGTGGCGTTGATACAAACATTGAGGTTACCAAACCTAGTACAATTGAGAGTATTAAATGTTGAATTGAATTTGGGCAAAATGAAGCATTATTAGCTAGATTGAAGCTTAGGCCAGTATTGTATGAAAGGATAAAAAAAGATCAGACTAAAGATCTATAATTAGTGAAGCTTATTGAGAAGTTGAAACAGGATTCGAGTTCTGAGTTTAAGTTGAGAGATGATACATTGTGGTCGAAGCAGAGATTGTGTGTACCTAATGTTCATGATTTAAGAATAGAGATTTTGGAGGAAGCTCATATAGTAACTTATGTTATGCATCCTAGTATTACCAATTTATACAGTACTCTAAAACAACATTTTTGGTGGCCAGGGATGAAGAAGCAAATGGTAGAGTACGTTGCTAAGTGTTGGACATGTCAACATATTAAGGTTGAGCCTTAGGCTCTAGTTAGGAAGTTACAGTCATTGCTAATTTCGGAGTGGAAATGGATTTCATTATATGTTTGCCTAAGATTCTGAGGTAACATGATGCTATATTGATCATTGTTGACAGATTGACAACATCGACCCATTTCTTAACTGTGAGGGAGAAGAATACACTAGACCAGTTGGCCCAAATGTATGTAAATGAAGTAGTAGGATTACAAGGAGTTCCATTATCTATTAAATCAGATTGGGACCCCAAATTTACTTCAAGATTTTGGGGTAGTTTACTGTCAGCTATGGGTACAAAGTTGAATTTCAGTACAATATTTCATCCGTAGAAAGGAGGACAGAGTGAGGGAACTATTTGGAATGTCAAGGATATGCTTAGATCTTGTGCTTTAAAGTTCTAAGGAGAATGGGGTCAATATGTAGCTCTTATTGAATTTGCATACAATAGTCACTACCATAGTCGTATTGGTATGGTTCCATATGAGGCATTGTATGGTAGGAAATGTCGAACGGCTTTCTATTGTGATGAAGAGGGCCTAAGGATTGTTGAAGGCCCATAAATTATTCAAGAAACTATTTATTAGGTGAAATTGATGCATAATAGAAAGATAGAAAGTTATGCAGGTCAGCACCGGAGAGATATGGAGTACCAAATGGGAGATAAGGTATTTCTGAGAGAGTCACCTTGGCAAGTAGTGTTGAGGTTAGGTAAAAAAGGTAAGTTAAGCCCTAGATATATTAGTCCATATGAAATTACTAAGAAAGCTAGACCATTGGCATACATGTTAGCATTACCAGCTGAGATGACTCAGATTCATAATATGTTTCACATCAGTATGTTCAGGAGGTATCAATCAGATCTGACATATATGTTACCAATATAAGAGGTTAAAATAGTAAGTAATTTGACTTATACAGAGGAACTGATTAAAATAATAGGTCATCAGACTAAACAGTTGAGAAACGAGTGATCCCATTAGTTAAAGTCCTTTGGAGGAATCATTTGAGAGAAGAAGCCACATAGGAGACTAAAGAGAACATGAGGAAACAATACCCCCATCTGTTTAATCAATTAGTTAAGAATTTCGAGGATGAAATTTCTTATGGGGGAGAATTGTAATAGCTGATTTTTCAAATTAAGGGATTAGAACACTAGACTATTGCGTAAAAGATATATCATTGAAAATTCATGACTTGCATTTCATTCATATGCATAATGATAGCATACAAACATGAGTTATGATTTAATACACATTGCAAAGAATGTATATGCATTAAATTGATTTATTTTGGGGTATGAAAGGTTTAAAATGATGTGAATTATGTATTATTTATGCCTTGCATTTTAGTTTGATTGATTACAAGTAGTAAATTTTGAATTAATCGGTACAATTGGAAAATTGATGAATTAAAATGTTACATTTGTTCTAGGAAAATGCCAAGTGGTAAGACAGGTAGACAAATGGAAAATTAAGATGACTAAGCTTATAATTGAGTGACATTTGGCATAGATAAATGAGTGACATTTGGCATAGCTACTTAATTGACAAACAACATTGATAATGGAGTGACAATTGGACTAATAACTTGGTGACATTTGAAAAAAAATATGCAGGAAAAATGGAGAACATACTTTGGGCATATGTTATGATAATATGGAGACACCTAGCATCTAAGTTGTTAAGTTTCTGTAGGAGTATAATGAGTTTTGTTCATTTATTCTTCTTTCTTCTTCTCACATCACCAAAATACTGTCACCGGTACATCCCTATATCTTTTCTACGTTTGTGTCTAATTTCTACACCAATAATCCATGCTTTTACCCTCACAAAGTTAGGTAAAGAATCAGAACATGGTTGTTCTTGTTATAGCCTTTGATCCAAGCCGAAATCCATTTAATTCCCACCTTGAATTTGTGATGATTTTTGCTTATATGGAGAGTTGAATTAGCTTGATCTTTGAGATGGAATTTGAGCTAGACAAGTGAGCAAAAGATTGTTCTTTATGACATGTTATAATAGAGAGTTTATGATGTTGAAATTGGGATGAATTATATATTATGTTGGTGATAAGGTTGTGCTAGAATGTGATAGTGGATTGGATAGTTTATGTTTTGTTTTGAAACATGGAAGACACTAGTTATGAGTTGCCCAATGAATGGTTTTGAGTTAGAATTGAAGATGAGATTGGTGAGGAATTGACATATAATTAAGGTATACTTGAGGCATAATTTAAGAACTATTATGAAGGTGTTTTGAAATTGGAATGAAGGTGTTTGAATTTGGAAAATAGCAGGAAATTGGGTAGTCCACAATCGTGGCACTCATCCTACAACCGTGGACAGATGTGTTAGCTTCTATCACGATCATAGGAAGGTACCTCACGATCGTGGGTAAGGTTTTGACATGGTAAATTCTATTTTATGCAATTATTGAACCACATGAGGAGAAGACACTTTATGTTGGTGTATTTGAACTTGATTGAGGCTTGAAAATAAACTTAGTTTGATGTTGGCTTAAGTGGTTAAGGGTTCGATTAGTTTACGTTGTTAATTGATGTTGAAACTTAAGGAATGGATTGTTTTGATATCAATGCATATGAATTTCGGAAGTATAAGTTGTTAATGGTATAAAGATGTTCTTTTGAATGCAAATATGATTTAAAGGATATGAACAATGTGAACTAGGTATGAATCAATGAGAATTAGGAAATTATGTGAATATAAATCATTAGAAAATAAAGGGGATTGGTGAATGAAAGAGTGATGAATTTGGAGTAATCAAACTTAAGGCATATACTAACTTAAAACAAGTTATGTACAAGCTATACTATTTGAATGATCAAGAGTTATGGTTAAGGATACATACCCAGGAAATGTCAACTGAGCATGCATTGAACGTAACACATATACATATGTATGATTGAGTACTTATTTGATTAAATAAGTTAGTAATGTGTACATATGTGTATATTACATGATTTAGAAGTACAAATTGACCGATAACTTCCAGACATTTTCGGCTCGTCAAGGCAATAGCTATCGGGAGCATACTGTGAGTTAACCTAGATGTTTACTCACTACATTTGAATTGTTCTTAATTTACTGTTAGATATTGAACTGTTATTGTTAGGATTGTGTTAATTCTGGACATGGATGGTTTGAGGATTTTAATATTCGGGACTATATTGGAAGTGTTTGCAAATTGAATGTGAATATGGAAATTGTATTCTCAACTATATGTTGAATGCTGGACTTAGATTCGATGAATGTGATATATAACTATGCACACTAAATGAGAGTTATTGATATCCATGATTAGATAAAGGAGTTGTGATCGGAGTGACTAATGTGAAAAAGAGCTTAAAGCTTAGAAAAATGTGCACATATAGCCACATGCTCAACGATTAATCAGCCTAATATTCACAATAGGTATGGGACAATATCTGAAATAAGCCCATTATCCATAAAGGATAGGGGACAGTTAAATAGGTGATCGGTCACAACAAAATAAAAATGAAAGTGGAGTCTCATGTGCATTGCATATATATCTTTACATGTATCATGTGAAACATTGTAAAGAATTACTAAATTGAGTTGATATAATGTTATGCTATGTTTGTGTACATGTCAATGATTGTGAAAAAAAATTATGGAATTGTGTTGATATAGTGATGACAATACTTGTATACATGTTGATGATATGAATGATTGCGGTGAAAGATTGGATTGTTTTGAAAAGATTCTATGAAATATTTATATTATAATGTGCTTATTGAGATATGTATAGTGTGATTTGAGTATACAAAACTGTATGGGAATTAATTCTAGCTAATGTGATATACTTGTGATGTTGTGTTTTGACTCCAATAAGCACATCGATGATGGTTCACTCACCGAGTTCAGAAAACTCATCAAATATGCAACCTTGTTTTTCAGGTACTGAGGAGACCTAGCTTCTAAGGCAATCTACTTGTAGTCTAATATTGTAAATTTTGGAATCAAGAATGGCTCAAAGATCTAGTCAACTGATGTCTGAGGAGCTTAAATAATTGTTTCTATTAGCGTCTCATTTTATGTTAGATATTTTGTAAAGAACAGTAAACCCTCATATGTTTTTGTAATGTATATATATGGATTTTGAGATGTAATGACAATGTAAATGATGTTTGTGAAATGAAATGAGAAATGTTGAATTTGTTGGACCCCGCTTGCTTCCGGAATCCAACTCTTGCGAAATCATGAAACTTGAGCTTGCTCTGGTACCACATCTATTGGACCTCACTTGCGGAGCCCAACTTTGGATGTCTTAAACCTTGACCATCATCGGTTCATCTTCATTCTCATAAAATCCCAATAATGTCCCTCACAATTTGTTCAATGGCGTGCCCACATACAATTAGTCACCATGCTCAAACTCATTTCTCCTATTTGTGAAAAGAATTTCGAAACCTTTAAACAAGAATTTCAATTTGGCTTCTTCAAAGAAATCATAGCTCTAAGCCTCTATTTTGTTTTGAAGCAAGAATCACCTCAATCGGAGCTATAAATCTCAAGATATGCTTAAAATTCCAAAGCGTGTTTATACCTCAATCATGCTCTTTAAACTGACCTCTCACTTTCTTAAAATAAAACTTTTCATCTCAAAACCAAAAGCTATCAAATTTCATGGAGAGATATGATTAGGAATTCATCGCTTCAAGAATCACTTCATTCGGAGGTCGGGTGAGGGAGTTATGACCGAAAGAATCTAACATGTTCATAACCTCAATCATGCAGTAACATGTCTTGGCGCGATTGTCATAACTTTTACGAAAATTATTGGATTAGTTTTTGTTCTTAGACCATTAGAAAGAAGACTTCAAGATCTAAAACTTTCGTGAAGACTGCAAAGTCAGATTTGGCCTCTAAAATGGTCAAAAATTGCGATTTCATGAAGTTGTTCCGTGAGTGTCCTCTTAACGGACATGCATGTCTGTTTAACGGACACTGTTGGGCCAAAATGCACTTTCTCACCCGAGAAAGTCCGTTAAACGGACATGGGCGATGCTTGGGGTCATTTTTGACCCATAAATGTTCGTTAAACGGACCTAAAGTTCGTTAAACGGACATAAGGGTTCCCAAAACCCCTCTAAACCCTCTCCAAAGCTTCCTACCTCCAATCTAACATCATATACACTTATAATCTTCACAAATTCACTTCTTCTAATGCAATCACACTCTTAAAACATTCATTTACCACCTTGGGTGCATCAAACTCCCAAAATTTAACTCAAATAAATCATCACAAACTCAAACTCTCATCATTTACCATGATTGTCATGTTTAAACTTCTTATACAGCATCTTCACTTATAATGCTCATATTTTTTCACTCCGATATCCTAAATTTGCATAGTTTATAGCGTCGGAAAGCTACGAAGATCATCTATAACTTTTATTAAGACATCTTGGTCAAAATCATCATAGATTAATACAGAAGTTCTTCTTAACTCAGAACCCACAATTTACCCTCATGAAGACTTAAAATTTATCCCAACTTCACTTCCTTAATTGCACATCATTCATAACAATTTAACTACCAGTTGGAATACATCCAACCCTCAATCTCAATTCATTTGACTTCTCATATTCATCAACATCCCTATATTCAGAACATCTCACTAAAGTGATATATATATACAGATATATATATACAGATATATGTATATATATATACAGATATATATATATATATATGTATATATGTCAACCATTCATGCTCTGCATTCATCATCCTCATCCATACATCATTCATAATTCACTAACAACAATTAGAATTTACAAAACTTCAATGGAATTTGAAGCCACAATACATTCATGTTCCAGAATCTCTAAAGTAGACAAGATACTTGAATAATAATTTCTCAAAATGTAATTACAACTTTGTTTACATAAATCTCTCCAAAGCAAAACAAAACATGCAAATTCGGGTTTAGTCCTTGATTCACTTTTACTTGATCTCTTGTTCTTCACCTGAGGATAGGGAAAGAGAGGGGGTGAGCTCGAAAGCTCATGGGTAATAGCTTATAACGGAAAAATAAGCAAAACCATTCAAAATTTTATTTTCATAGAAAATCCTTGTTGAAATCCATAAAACACTTGTTTCTCAAAATCTCATCATGTATTCACATTTACAAACCATAAAACATGTATGCATCAACTTGTTCACATGTCATAAGCACATAACACATCAAAATGGTTTGGGTAGATCCATATTCA
>JANIJH010047273.1:0-10337 GCA_024520975.1 Erythroxylum areolatum | reverse complement strand
ATGTCATATTTTGGATATAATGTATGATGAAGATTATACATTGTGTATCATTTGATTCATGAATATATGTGTTTTTGCATATATAGATTTTAGGTTGAATCACAAGTATATGAGGCAGATTATAGATTGGCCCTCTAATACAGGTAATCACCTCTGGTGTTTATGCTGGCTAGAGATGAGGCATGTTTAAAGTTTATTATCTAGGTGATAATTAAGAGCTAGAAACTTAAACATAAATGCCACAGAGGAAATTGGTTCAATGTGATTTGTTAATCACTATATTTGTCTTACGTTGCCAGATGTGAGTTCTGAACAAGTTTCGAGTAGATAAGTGAACAAGTTTCATCTGTACGGTATTTCTTGAATGATAGATGTTCAAATTAAATGAAGTGGGTAAATACCGTAGCACATGACTCGTACCATGTGTGCACAACTGACCAAAGAAAGGGATTAATGTAAGTCGCCAGATCTCATCTTACGTTGTGTGAGATCCTTGAGGTTGATAAGAACCTCATTATATAACCTTATGACTCTTGCTTTCATTCTTGAGAATTGACTTTAAGATTTGCTACTTTAGGTTATTGCCAAAAGATCATGCAAGATGCGATCCTATAGAATAATTCTAGGAAAGAAAATTAAATTTAATTCAAAAGAGAATTGAGAATAGAAGGTCATTTATTTTAGTTCATTGACTCGTATGAAAAGTATTCATAGATGGCCATCGTCTCTTTAGTACAGAATTTGAATACAGTCATGACTCAAGAAACAAAGTGAGGTCAAAGAAAAGTGCAAATGCAAGATATGACCTAGAGTATAGCATACAATGTCTACTCCATGACACTTAAGTCCTAAGATCAATTTGTTAATCAAGATGTCATATACTCCTAACAGATATATGGCAATGTGCTCTCGTCATATGCTGGTCACACTAGTTATTGAACAAGTTTGAGAATTGCAGAGTTTATTTTTTTAATGAGACTAAACCCATCATGTATGAGTGGGAGATAATGACTAATATACACCTATGAAGTGTTGGCCCCCAAATTTTTTCCTTGATGAATGAGCATGATATAAATAAATTTGAGGTTTTGATAGATTAATCAATTTGTAATTATTGAATCATGTCAAGGTTAGTAGGATTTTATTGCATGGGTTAATGGAATTAAAGTGTTAAGGTTATAAGAATGTTCAAGGGTAATGTTGGCAAGACACTTAAATTTAAAAGAACATAAGCCTATAATGAAGGGTAAAATCGACTTTTGGACTCATTAAGGGTAGAAATGGAAGAAGAAATGTTGTTTTGTTCTTTTAGGAAGAAGAAAAACGTGAATTGGGAGAGAAGAAGAGAAAATAAGAAAGAAAGAGAAGAGAATTTCGGTGGTCGAGAGAAAAGAAGAGAGTTGAGCTAGGTTTTCTTCATTTTTTAGCTTTTGAGAGAGATTTTGAAGTGGTTCAAGAAGAGAAAAAGGTAGAAGAAGAGAAGAGCTTCTATTTGAGCCAAAGATCTCTTTATTTGGTAAAGAATCTAGGTAAGATCATTTTGAATCTTTTGAATTTTTGGAAGGATTTTAGCTCATGGAGTTTAGAAAATGCATGGGTTTAAGTATTCTAGCACCAATTTTAGCGATTGTGCTTTGTGAAATTTTTAATTGAAAACCCTATTGAGTGAGATTTTTGTTATTATAGAAGGAAATCAAGAAAGGCAAGAGACGCAAGAGTAGAGACATTTTATGTTAGAATATCCAAGGGTGCTTTTGGCAAAACACTTAAGTATAAGAGACATAAGGCATAACTGGAAGGGCAAATATGACATTTCTCAATCATTAAGGGCATAATTGGGAGAAGAAGTGTTGTCTTGCATTTTAAGAAGAAAGAAAAATGAAAACTGAAGAGAAAAAGGGGAGAGTGTCATGAAGAAGAGAGAGAAACACGAAGAGAAGAAGAGAAGGAGAGAAAGAAGAGAAAACAAGCTAGGGTTTAACTTTTCTTAGTCTTCCAAAGAGATTTTGGAGTTGTTCAAGAAAGGAAAAAGAATGAGGAAGAGAAGAGCTTCCCTTTGAGCTAAAGACCCCTTCATTTGGTGAAGAATGAAGGGATCAAAAGAGGCAAGAGGAAAAAAAAAGAGAAGAGGCTTTTTGAGCAAGCCTATAAGCAAGGAAATCAGGATAAACATCCACACACAAGCATATCTAGAATTTGGAAGCAAATGCTATTTTAGAGCGTGCTGTGAGTAGACCTAGATGATCTCATTTCATTGTTTGTTTTGTTTTGTTTAATTTTTTTATTAATTGACTATTAAGTGTCGATATGAATGCGTATTGATTGTTGATTCCAGACAGAAGGTCTGATGATTGGGATGATTAATGAGATATTAAAGTGCTGCTTGTATGTAAATGAGAAGAACTAAGTGTACTTGATGTGATTGTTAAATGTGTTTTGAATGTTCATTTGCATGTAAGTGAAAATGTGATTCTCAACTTAATGATGAATTTCATATTAAGGTCCAATGATATAGGAATGAGATTGAATGGGAACATGCTAATGCGATTAATGCATTCCATTGCATGAATGCATGAAATATAATGGCAATTGTGATCAGAGTAGCCAACGATTAGAGCTTAAAGCTCAACGAGTGAAAATGATTCTCGAGCTCAAAAGTGATTCAGAGCCTCAGGCTCAATGCTTAATGAGCCCTGTATCCCCCAAGCAGATAAGGGACATTTATCAATGAGCCCTATATGGGACAGTTTAGGCACTCGGTCATAACAAAGTAATAAATCAAAAGTGAGTCTCATGTGCACTGCATATGCATAATATGAATGATTAAGTGTATTGAGTGTGAAACGTGAAATAATATGAATTATGAATTATGAATTATGTGTTAGGTGTTAGGTGACTGGGTGAGTCATAGACGATGGTCACTCATTGAGTTCGCAAAACTCACCCAAAATTTGCAAAATATTTTTCAGGACGCAGAAGAATACCCCGTTAGGCAAACGGGAGTATCCCTACAGCATTCAAGTGAAGGATAAAGGTCAGGATCAGTTTATGTCTGCATTGCATTTCTCTATTTTGTATTGAATTGTATATTCCACAACTTTTTGTATAAATTTGTATTCCAAAATGACTAAAGTGATTTGTATTTGTGAAAGGGCTCAAATGGCTATTGAAATTCCAATGATTGTATTGACTAACTCCAACTAACTAACTAACTAACATTCTAGAATAGTTTCCTTTTGTATCGTTTGGTACTATACTTCTTCTGGTGTCCCTTCATCTGGTATCGCGATTCTTCTGTTATCATGCTTCTTCTGGTGTCGCTTCGTCTAGTATCACGCTTCTTCTGTGATGACATACATCATCTATGATTATGTGTATCGTCTGTTGTTGACGTGTATCGTATATAATGATGTGTATCGTCTAGTTTTGACCACGCATCTAAGATTATTATTATTTGGTTGTCATCAAAATTAATAGAAATGAAGTCTTCTTAACTTAACATTCAATGCTCATCGGACCATATAAATCAACATGTATTAACTCAAGACAAGTAGAGGCTCTCCAAGCCTTGCCTATAGGAAATGATGATCTACTTTGTTTTTCATACACATATCTTCACAAAAGTCAAAAGTATCAATTTTAGGCAAACGAACAACCATATTTTTATTTCCTAATAGTTGTAACCCTTTTACATTTAAATGACCATACCGCAAATGTCACATATTAGCTTCAGTACTTCCTCTAACAACCAATGCACTACTTTCATCATTAACTGACACATCAAGTGGAAACATTCTATTTAGAGTCATTTGAACACCAATAATCTTTTGACCTGATTTTTTATCATAGAAGCTACAATAATCATTGTCAAACATAACTAATTATCCAACACTTATCAATTGTCCAACACTCAACAGATTATGGGCTAGATAAGGAACATACTGCACATCATGGAGAAGTTTTACATTACCATGTGAAGTTTTGATGGCAACAATATCTCTACCTTCGGCTTTAATTGACTTGTCATTTCCTAACCGAACTTCTGATTTTTGCGATTCATCAAGCTCTTTGAACAATGACCTCATGCCTAACATATGATTAGAGCAACCACTATCTATAAACCACACATCATTTAATTTATCATCTATAGTTGAGTGAGCCATAAATAAGTTACTCTCCTCTAAAGGCTTCTCGGTGAAGTTGGCCTGCTTTTGTTCGTCCTTTTGTTTATTCCAACAATCAACTTCTTTATGCCCCACTTTTTTGCAGTAGCGACACTAAATATTACTCTTGAACTGTTGTTGCTCACTAGTAGATTGATTTTGTCCTCTACCGCAACCGCCACAGTGACCGATACCACGATAGCCACCTCTTCTTTTTCCTCACTTCCTGAATTTTCTGCCTTCCCTTTGTAGGAAGTCTCTCCTTTCACCTGAAATGCATTCCTTCGCCTTTTTCGTGGGATCTACTAAGCCTAACTTTATAGCCTAGTAAAGAACTCATCAACTCCTCAAAATTTACTCACAACAATTTCATTGCTAATATTTTCACCATACACTTCATATGATTAACAACCCCAGATACTCTAGATAAAAACTCTTATACATATTCTTTTTCTTGCATTGCCGATGTTTCAAAATCACGACAAAGAGTTTGTAGTTTTACAACAATTACCTTCTTATCACCCATATACTATTGTCGTAAAGTTTCCTATGCCTGAGTAGAAGTTATGGCTGTCGCAATTCTGGTAAATTTTGATCATCAATTGCTTGCTAAATGAAAAATAGAGCTTTTGTGTCCTTGTTTCGGTTCTCCCACACACGTGGATCAATTACCTGATTCTCCTCCGACTCTTCAAACCTGTTCTCTGCGAAGTCCCATAGCTCTTGAGACTTGAACATAGTCTTCATTCTAAGACTCCAAAAATGGTAATTTTCTCCTTTGAATATCATAATTAGGGGCTGTGAAAAGGAGTTAATGCATTGTTTGCCATAGTTATGGATTCACTGTAGTGTTTGCCTCACTATGTTTCACTCAGGTGCTTTTTTACTTTACCCTTTGCCCAATAAGAATCGAACTTGGATGAAAGAAACTATGTTTTGATCACTCTCTCACACTCTGATACCAAAAGTTGTTAGAGAAAGCACAGGAAGTAAAACAGAAAAGAAAAAGAGATAGAAACCAAAAGTGAAAATACGACAGCCTTTGCAATGGCCTTTTCTGCATATTAGCTAGAGACAAAATAGGCCTATATGTAGGCTTACAATTAACTAATAAAAGCTAAAAATAAGGCACTAAACGATAAGTGGGGAAGTGAAAAAAAAAAACAAAGACGTGGGCTAAAACTTAGTGGAAAACAAGGAACATAACGTCTGCATAAAACAGAGGACATAGGACCATTAACATAAAATGTGCCCCACTAATTTTAAAGCACTATTCAACATTCGTGACTGGTACAATATGGACATAAAATGTGTCCCACTAATTTTGAAGCACTATTCAACATTTGTGACTAGAATAATATGGAATGTAAGGGGATTACTCAACTGTCTTAATAAACAATTAGCTCTAAAAGACTATCTTGGGGCTAATCATGTGAATTTTGTCAGATTAGTGGAAACTAGAATAAAGGAAGAAGTTTTTCGGGGAGGTTTAAAGTTTATACCAACATGTGAAGCATCCAAATGGTAGGATTATAGTTACATTGGATCCAACTTTTCTGACTCTATCAAACTAGTTTTGCATTGACCAACTCATCCATTGCGAACTAATTATGAAATCACACAATCTGTCGTTAGCTATTACTATAATATATGCGCACAACTGGCAATTTCAGAGAGCTAGTTCATGGAGTGATTTGCACACTATTGAATCAAGCACTACAATTCCCTGGATGCTTACAAGAGATTTAAACTACCTTCTTTCTCCAATTAAATCTCTTGGGAGAAGGAGGATAACTCATGTAGATACGAAAGAGTTAGTTGAACTCACCTCTAGGTTGGGGTTAGTAAACCTCGAATTTCAAGTCCTATCTATACTTAGAGTAACCATCAGCAGGGTGCGGCTTTGATTCAAAGGAAACTAGATATATGCCTGGAGAATCCTCAGTGGCTCACCAAAATGAAAGAGAGTTGTGCAGTGTTTGGGGAGCCTCTCTTTTCTAATCACTCTCCAATCAAAGTCCACATCACCAGACACTCAATAATAAGGTGATCTCAATTCAAGTTCTTCAATTCTTTGTTAAAACATCCACTAATTGATTCAATTATTGTTGATGCTCTTTGTACGAGATTTCAAAGATCCAAAGCAAATCAATGTATGCAAATTCTAAAGTTCATTAAATTTGAATGTATCAATATATTGAGTGGAGTCACAAATCCTATGAAGATTGATAAAGCATAAGCCTTGAAGGAGCCATCACTCACTCAAAAAGAGCTAGTGAATAACCCTTTTGATGTCACGCTCATTGAGAAAGAGAAAGCCTATCTTAAGAAGTATCTACAAGCTCTTGATACTTACATTTCATAACAAAGCAGAAGTTTAGAATTCAGTGGATCCAACAAGAAGACAAAAATTCCAGTTATTTCTTTAGTGTGATACAAGGAAGAAGAAATAGTAATAAGATTGTGTCTCTGGCAGACAATAATGGCAATTTGAAGTATGATCAAGAAGAGATGAAAGAGGTAACCCGAAGCTACTTTAAAGCTATAAATGGGGAAGCCTCTCACACTACATCCTTTTCAGAAGAACTGCTAAGCATAATGTTTAGTTCCATTAATCTTTTTCATTATTCAGAACTCCTTAAACCAGTCACCACTAAACAGATAAGAAGTTTCTTATTCTCATTTCATCCTGATAAATCTCTAAGACCAGAAGGATTCAATGCCATATTCTTTCAGGAGAAATGGAATGTCCTACATATGCTAGTGATCAATGCAATGCAAGAACTTTTTAGGAGTGGCAAGGTGCTCGCCGAAATGAACAAGACTTATTTGGTATTGGTTCCCAAAAATCCAAATCATATAGGCTTGAAAGACTTCAAACATATCACTTGCTGCAATGTATTATACAAAGTCATCGCCAAAATCTTGCTAATAGACTAAAGGCTACTCTACCTGGCTTAATTAATTCAAGTCAAGGTGCCTACATCCTTGGTAGAAGTATGAGTGACAACATCTTATTAGCCCAAGAATTATTAAAGGATTACAAGTCCAAAAAACAAGTTAAGAGTTGTGGTCTCAAGATTGACTTCACAAAGGCATATGACACAATAGAATGGAGTTTCATCATCAATTCATTGCATGCTTTTGGATGCCCTTCCAAGTTCATCAGATGGATTCAGGCCTGTATCACCACTATGTCCTTTTATGTGATGATAAATGAAGAACTTACTCAAATTTGCAAAGCTACAAGAGGAATTTGCCATGGTGACCCCCTTTCTCCTTATTTGTTTGCTATTGCTATCGAAGTTCTTTGAAGAATCACTTAGCTTTGCATAGAAGCTAATAGGAATTTTAGATTCTCAATGTAGAAATATCGGTATCACTCAACTTTCTTTTGTGGATGACTTGCTTATGCTTTGTGGCAATGATCCTACATCTATTAGAATACTCCTAACATCATTGCACAGATTCTAAGAAGTGTCAGACCTTAAATTTAATCCAAGCAAGAGTGTCACTTATCTAACCAATGTAACACCCCACTCCCGCATGACACGTGCTCGATATCTTAGGTGATACCTAAGTCCGTGCCTCGTGAGGGTGGCATGCTAGAGCACTCAATCATTCATAAATCAGTATAAAATTTTTTTGAATAACAAACAGAATATACAAAAATCGATAACCAATTCAAGCCCACTTTCATTCATAAACATTTTCAATCATCACAATACAATTAATAGAATTTCAATAGCCAATTGGGCCCGTTACAAATACACAATACTTGTCAAAATTTTATTACATTAAAATAACTATATACAAACATTTCCGATTTGGAAATTTATTTCAAAACAAAAATATTCAAATACACAAGTTACAATAATTGTGGAAGACTTAATTTGATACAAGATAAAAGAAATACTAATGCAGATGCCAACTAATCCCGAACTTTATCTCTTACTTGCATGTCGTAGGCATACTCTCGTTTGTGTAACGGGGTACTCCTCAAGCCTGAAACATAATTGCAAATTTTGGGTGAGTTTTGCAAACTCAATGAGTGACCATCATCGATAGCTCACCCAATCACATAACATATAGATCACATTCACAACATTTCACATTTCACAAGCAATACAAATTAATCATTCATATTATGCATATGCAGTGTGCATGATACCTACTTTCTATTTATTACTTTGTTGTGAACGAGTGCCTAAACTGTCCTATATAGGGCTTATTGATAACTGTCCCATATAGGGCTCATTGATAACTGTTCCATATAGGGCTCATTAAACGTTAAGCCTGAGGCTCTTAATCACTTTTGAGCTCGAGACTCTTTTTCACTCGTTGAGCTTCTAGCTCTAATTGGTGGCTACTCTAGTCACAATTGCCATTACGTTTCATGCATTCATGAAATGAAATGCATCAATCAAATATGATCACTTATTCACTTTCACGTATGATCGGACTTTAGTCCAGTATTCAACATTTATGTTGAGAAACACTTTGTGATCATGCATTTATGTCATGAAGCATTTAGTTCATCACATTCAAATACAATTAGCGCTTCAATATTACATTCAAGCATCAGAAACCTCAGACCTTTATTATCTGGAATTACACAATCAATTCACATCTCATTCATAATCACTCAAGTTATAACATAAATGAAACAAACAATAAGGTAAGACCATCTAGGTCTACTCACAGTATGCTCCAAAATGCTATTGCCTGGATGGTCCATCAACTTCTATAGGTTGACGTTCCAATTGCTCCTCTAAATCAAATAAGATGCACATATATCACAATTTGCACAATTATAAGTGTTTAACAATGCACATGAATGAAATGAATTATGTACAATGCATGTTCATGACAATCCCGAGTATCTTTCCTTTAATTTCATCACAAAATGATTCCCATATCAGAACTCATCTAATTATAATTTATACTTAGGCTTATGCCTCACTAAAACCATTAAAATCATAATTCATTTCTCATTGAATCACTTCAGATTTTTCCAAAATACCCCTTTCGGGTCTACTGTTCACGTTCAATAAGAAAGTAAAAATGAGGTACTTTGGTCATACTCTCTTCCAGAAAAGTGTTCCTCTATGTCTTATCTTTCCATTGATACCAAAATCACTCAATTTGGTTCAGTAATTTGGAAGATATGCCTCAAACATTATCGGGTTGTTCATATTCAAAAATAGTATACTATGCACAACTTCCATCCAGAAATTCAACATCTTAAGGGCTGAATCATAATTCTACTTTTCATATGATTTGTAGCCCTATTTCTCTAGTTTACTTCAAATCAAAAATCTTCACATTCGGACTCCTATTGATCTAGATATAATCAAAATACCGAAGTATGTTCAATAAAACAATACCAGTTCATACCATTCCAACAGATTCTCTCACTTTCGTTCAATCAATCTTTTTCAAATCAATTCAGAATGCTATCAATTTTTTTGCAGAGGTAGAACAATGTCTTAAAAATCCAATGGTTTAAGAATCAAGTTAATTGGACGTCTAGAGAAGAAGTTATGATTAAAAGAAGCAAGACTATTTAGTAGAAGCGAAAATCCCAAATGCGTGATCGTGCTTAAGCATGAGAGTGCAAATTCACTATACTCCAAAGTCACCGTCGTGCTTTTGCCCGATGGTGCTTTTTGCCTAAGATCTCAAAAATCTTTTCCACTTAACTCAAAAGTCACCGTCGTGCATATGCACGACGGTGCAATTCCACTTCTTCCTCTTCACCGACATCTCAACTTCAAAACTTCATAAGTTTTGATCCAGAATTTCAAATTTTACAAACTTTATATAAATAGAAGGCCAAAAGAAAGATATAAAACTTTCATGAAGACTATTTTATCAAAATCTACCTAGATTAGTACAACAAATTCACCGAAATTTAAATCAAAAATTTAACTCTCTCCTACTACTCATTTCCAGAATTTTCAAACTTCCATTTTTTTTAAATCCAACACTTCTATTTTTATTCTAGTCAATTCCACTCCATTTTATTAAACTCATTCATCACAAATTCACACTAGCTCTAATAATGTAAATTTAGTCAAAATCCTCAAAATCATCAAAAAGAAACAGGCCTCAATATTCCACTCTTCATGTTCTACACCTTTCTCTGTATTTTCAACTTTTGTTCACATTCAC
>JANIJH010047215.1:0-10341 GCA_024520975.1 Erythroxylum areolatum | reverse complement strand
AATCTAGAGATCGTATCCTAGGTTGTTAGGTGGTTAGGTTTAATCAACGATCATATCTTGATTAAACAAAACCTAAGAGAAAACTCGGGTTAATTTTTAATCCACGATTAATAATTCTAGGAGAGGTTAAAGAACAACAAATTAATAAAATATGCTTAGTCAGGGTGTAGACCGAGATTGAACCGAAGAACCGAGTCCCTACCGAATTCCCCACATTTATCATTTTATTGCATGTTTTCTTTAATTTGTTTTTATTAGTTAGTTTTATTTTATTTTCTTCTTTGAAAAATCCAAAACCCCTCATTAATTGTAAACACCAGTTAATTTCATTTCATAAACTTTACACACACTCTTTGTGGGATCGACCTATACTCGCCACTGCTACAGTAGTAGTCTAGTTATTTTCTTTTGACTAGCGAAACGACACACGGTCAATAAATAAGCATCAAATTTAGCTTCACATCACCGAGGCCCAATTTCCTAAAAGTCGACAAAGGCATAAGATTTATACTTTTGCCTAAGTTGTACAAACAGTTTGAAAATTCTAGCTCACTAACCACACAAGGTATTGCGAAGCTTCCAGGATCCTTTAACTAAGAAGGTATGTGACTGGTCATAATAAGGCTACAACCTTTGGTTAGTATAATTGTTTGAGTATCTTCCCAACTCTGCTTCTTTGTTAATATGTCTTTAGTACTTAGACTTATGTTCCAATGCCTCCATAAAAGATAATTAATTTGCAAAGTCTTCAACTTGTTTATAAACTTTACAAAAATCTGCGTCCAGTTTGTTCTTTAAAAATGATTATGGGAATGGAATCTTAGGTGGATATGATGGAGGGCAACGTAGGGAAGGTATTCACTCATTTCTTCATCCTTCTTCTTCTTTTCTTGGTCTTACTCTACGTAGGTTTCAGATTGTTTCTTTGATGGTTGCTCAAACTCTTTTCCGTTTATAAGTATGATTGCTTTGAGTTCCTCCTTTAGGTTTGCTTCAGTATTACTCAGGAGGCTCCCCACACTTCTTGTAGATAACACAGTCACCAATTGATTCATTTGAAGCTCTAAGTTATGAATCGACAAAGTATGGTTTTTAGCTACTTTCTTGAATTTCCCTTCCATCTTCTTATGAGTTTTGTCCATGCTCATAAGTTTTTCCATGATCTTGTCTAATTTAGAGTCATTAGAATTGGATTTATATTATTAAAATCCAAGTGGTCCTTGATTCTGCAATTGATTACCCGCATTGTTTGACTAAGAAAAATTCAGGTGGTTTCTCCACCCAAGATTGTAAGTGTTAAAATAGGAATTGTCTCCTCCTCCTTGACCAAATTAGGCTCCCATGTAGTTGAGTTACTCCATATTATTATTTTGCATTAAGAAGCAATCAGTGGTATCGTGATTATTTTTCCCATAGAATTCACATCTATCTTAAATTGCTTTAATTAGAGTAGATGTAGAGGCTTTCAAGATGTTAAGTTGTCTTGTTAAATTGTCAATCTTAGCTTGCATTGCTATCACTGAATTTATAGTAATGATTTATTTTTTATCGTGGAAGGATATATGTTGTCTAATTAAATCTAATGTCCAAAGATAGTTATTATTCACCATCTCTTTTAGCAAATCTTTCGCTTCCTCAACTGTCTTCCTCATTAGAGATCTTTTAGACACTCCATTGATGGTTCCCCTTATGGGTGTATCAACTTCATTGTAGAAGTTTTGCAATAGGAATTCTTAAGGTAAGTTGTGATAAAGGCATTTCCTTTGCAAATCCTTATAACGCTCCCACGCTTCATAAAATGTTTCCCCATCGTTCCGTTGAAAACTTTTGATCTCCTTTATTAATCTGATCATCTTTCTTAGTGGGAATTACTTATCTAAAAATTCCTACACCAACTACTTTCAATTCGTGATGTTTATTAGGTTTAAAGAATGATACCATACTTTGGCACTACCCCTTAAGGTAAAAGGAAAGAGCCTCATCCTAATAGCATCTTCCGAAATATTATTATATTAGAAGGTATCTCATATCTCTAAAACTTTTACTAAATGTACGTTAGGATCCTCATTCATTAACCCGTAGAATTACACAATAGTCCCTATCATATTTAGCAATGCTGATTTTATTTCGAATAAGGTTGGCACCAATGGTCAAGTGATGTCTTATTGTACAACATTGAATCTTGGCCTCATGAAATCCATCAGGGTTTGATGCTAGTCTCCTTGATTAAATTCTTATGCCATTGTTCGATTAATCTCCTCTTAGCATCTTGCTCTTTGAATTGCTCGTTCTTGTCTTGTGATATCAAGTGTTAGAGTTTCTTTGATCTTACTTGAAGTTCTAATAACTCCTGTGTTCATGTAGTAGCATGAAAACAAAAAAGGAAAAAATTCCTTATAATAAAGGAATTCAAATAGTCCTAAACTAATTTCCTAGCAACAAAGCCAAAAACTTAATGAGCAAGCTTTATCTTTAATAAAACTCTCAATATCTATAAATATATGAATCGTAAACTTGTAGTATCAAAAGGTGTCAATCCCATGAGGAATATGTAAAACTAATTAAAGCTAACTTTTTCTAAGGTAATAAAGTATGATTTGGGTGAAATAATGACAGCAAATTAAAACAATTAAATAAAAGCAATCAAATAAAAAACATCAAATGAGCTGCCAAAATTAATTAAGGATGATCAAGTATGAATGCATAGGATTTATTCTTTTGTTATTTTACTCCTTAATGATTATTGATTCAATTATATATGTCAATTCTAGACTTTCAAAAGGTTTGATTACTATCTCTCAAGACCTAATCAATTAGCGTTAATTGAATATAAAGATTCCAAAATTGCAATCACTCAATTCATAACTCTTTCCCTAACTTTTTCAATTACATCTGAAGTTCTCTATTAAATAATCAAGTTCTCACACAAGATCTCTCTTTGAATGATAGCTGATTTGTTAATCATGTGACATATTAATTCATCAACTCTTGTTGTGCAAATTAATTAGATTACTTTTAATTCACTCTGTTAATTTAAGCCAAAGTGTGAACATACACCATTAACACAATACATAATATGTATTGAATCAATAAAAAATTTAAAGTCACAAAAAACTATGAAATAAACCCTAATATGAAATTTAGAACATCATAAACGTAATAGGCATCTTCAAATTTATTTTACACATCAAGTAATATGAAAACAACAAAAGAGAAAGAAAGAAAAACTTTATTTGGAGCTTGATCCAGAAAATTAGAAACCTGGAAGTTTGGATGTCTCTCTCAATCTTCCTTATTTTATCCACTTTTGCAAGATGGTGGCTAATTTTTTTAGGCTTCATAAGGTTCTTAATAATCCCAAAGGTTCTTGGGGGTGTGGCTAGGGTTTTCACCCTTTGATCGGTTTAAAAAATGCCCCCAAACCCTAAAATAAATGGAAAAAGTCTGGGAAGCCTCTGTCACAATTGTGCATATAGAGTCGTAATCATGACTCTGCAAATTTGTTCCCAATCACGATAGTGCATATGGAGTCCCAATCGTGACTTTGGGTAAATCTCTTATGTCACGACCATGATATGGGTGTCATGATCATGACCTAGCCCATGTAGCTTCATGCACGTCTAAATCTCTTATTCTTTACCTATCTGATTTCCAACATTAACAATCATATCAAACACCTCAAAAAATATATATTAAGAATGAAAACATGCTCTAAACCACACAAACACTTAGAATACAGATTAGCACTCACATTAACATAATTCTAAGCCTATACATGCAACAATCATCTAATAAACACATAAAAACACACGAAAACACTTATCAGAACATAGTATAAACTACTCCTATCAAATACCACTGAAGCTAAAAGGTAAATTCTACTATTTAGTAATTGGTTCAAATATGCTCTATCGGACAAAGTGTTAGGCCTTCAAGTAGGTACATAGTCATCAATCAATAGTGACAGAGATGATGATGGTCCATTATATATGTAATCTTATAAGAAGAGATAAGGTTAGGAATGTAATGTTAATAGACAATCTGAGGGTGGCTCACATTGATGGTAAATTAAGGGAGAATAGACTTAGGCGGTTCAACCATGTTAAGAGGAGGCATACTAATACTCTATTGAGAAAATATGAGAAGCCTGTTATTAGGGATTGTAAAAGGAAAAGAGGAAATCTAAGAAGAACTAGGAAGAGGCGATCATAAATGATATGGATCTATTAGAGCTTACTGAGAACTTGGTCTTTAATAGAAACTTTAACAAACTAGGATATGGATAAAGGTTCTCGCATAAAGAGGTCGTTCTCTTTTTTATAAGTCATTTGAATCTTTTCGTTCAATTCTTATGTCTTGTATTTAGCTGGAACATTTTTATACGTAGTACTTCCCCTAAGCCATTTTAGTTAAGTATTTTTCTTCTTTTTTTCTCTTTTAGTTGCTTGTTTGTTTTATTTATTTATTTATCTTCTTCCTTGTTTATTTATTTATTTACTTATTTTATTTTATTTTTTACCTCTTTTATCTACATTCTATTATTTATTATTTATTATTACTATGATCATTTATTTTTATTTTTATTTTTATTTTTGAATTTCCTCATTCTTATCTTAACTTATTATTATTATTTATGTAGTTATTCATTTAGTTTTTTGGCTTTTGTTTTCTTCTAACAATTATTTAAAAACTTTTCTTTTTCTTTTCTCCTTTTTCTATAGGTATATCAAAAACAGTCTCTCTAGTAGTTAAGGATAAGGCTGCGTACTTCTTGACCTCCCCAGACCTTGCATCTCAACAAGAGTTATACTAGGATATTGTTTTTGTTTGTTTTGTTGTATCTCGTTTAATTTATCTATTATGGCATATTGTATGATTTATCACTTTTGATATATTTTTATTATGATTTCTCAAATAAAAGTTATTGATAATTTTTTTCATCACTATTATATAGCAATTAGTAGCTACATCAAGATTTTGCATTACAAAGTAATAAGTTTGTCATAAGTTTATGCCCATGCAGAGAAGTATGATGATAACATTGGGTGTATTCTTTGTGCTTGTGAAATTGTTTAAATGTCAGTAAGAATGTAGTTACCACGTTAGCATTTCAAGTTGGTATTTAAACTCTTTTATTTTCATGGTAGGAGATGTCTCCAGAAAGGTACTTGGTTATTCTGCCCAAAGATATTACCTTTAGATGAAATTTAAGATATGCATAAAGGTATTAATTAGGAGATACCATTGCTCAAGTGATCTACATACTTATAGGTGGTAGAATCATAAAAGTTGATAGTACATACCCTAATCACTTTTATATAAAGACCTTACCCTTATATATTATATATTATATATTTTGGCCACACATATTTCATAATATAATTGATAAGATGCTCACTGTTACTAATTATGACTTTTACTATCTATGCTATCGTACTTTTATATTGATGTAGAGTATGACTAACCTTTTCAATTAGCTTTAAAATCATGCTATTAAGACTACTTTATATATTCTCAAAGTAAATATGTTCTCAAAACAAATTTTGAGCTATGGAAAGAATGGAAACCAAGTGTGATCATTCTTTGTGTTTAGGGCTACCTTGCTGAAGTACATTTACACAATCCTTATAAAAATAAACTACGTTCTTGTTTTACTCATTTTTATTTTTAAGATATCTAGAGCATTCTAAAGGTTACATATTTTATTGTAAAGGAGGATCTAGAATTGTGGAATTACAAACATCTAATTTTTTGGAATATGATATCTTTAATGAAGTTGGCTCTTCTTATATTTCAAATGAAGAAAAAGTTAATAATACTATCATTTCATATCCTTCACCTATTTAGTTATTGTTAGTGGATTCTAGACCTAGAGTTATTCCGTTATAGTATCAAGAACCAATATAGACATAAAATGTTGTTTATGTGGCATAAGATCAACTTGAATAAGTTTAGTTAAGAAGATCCACTAAGATAAAGAAAATGGCAATATCATCGGATTGTATAGTCCATCTGTGTGAGAATTACCATCATATTGGACAACTTATTGAACTAATTAATTTTTAAGATTTTTTACTTTCTTTATGCATATTTATAGTGGGATGTAATAGGGGACAAAGTATAGATCATAATGCATAATCAGGTATTGTTACTTGTTGATTTTTCTCACAACTATAAACTTATTAACTGTAAATGGGTTTATAAGACTAAAAAGGCTTCCTAGGATAAAGTTGGGAATTTTAAAGCGAGGTTAGTTGCCAAAGATTTCACTCAAATAGAAGGGATAAACTTTAATATCAATTTCTCTCCTGTATTTTTTAAAGATGCATTCGTAGCTATTGTAATAGTAACTTAATATTAGGATTTAGAGCTACATTGTATGAATGTTAAAATTCCATTCCTAAATGGAGACCTTCATGAAAAGGTCTATATGTTAAAGGATGAAGGATTTCAAATTGATGACAAGGTTCATACTATTTACAAATTAAGGAAATCATTATACGGATTGACATAAGCCTCCTGTCAATGGTACCTAAAGTCTGATAAGGTAATCACCTTATTCATTATTATGGAAAATAAAGTTCAAAGATGCTTAGGAGAAAGATCATTTTTCTACTTATGTATATAGATGATATCTTACTCGAAATAAATAAGTTAGCTATATTATATAAGGTTAAAAATTTATTACTTACGCATTTGATATGAAGGATCATGGTAAAGCTTCTTTCATCCTATATTTAGATTCACCTTAATAGATCTTTAAACTTGATAGGTCTTTCTTGGAGATTATACATTGAGCATTTATTACAAAGGTTTAATATAAAAAAATTAATCCTTAAGCAACACGAATCTCCCATAAAGAGAGATTATCATTGACATTGTATCCAAAAGTGAAATGGAAAGAGTAATTATAAAGAATATTCTTATTTTAATGCAATAGTGCACTCATTATTGGACAGTCTACTATGTATTTATCTAACCTAGGCTTAGACCATTGAAATGAAATTAGAGGAGTATTGCGATAGTTTCAACAAAAAGGAAACTATGCTATTATAAGTGAAGGTAGAAAAGTTAAATATGATTAGATACACAAATTTTTATTTTTGCTATATGTCTAGATGACATAAAGTCCACATTATATCATATTCTTATATTAATAGATGGGACCATTTAATGAAAAAGTGTTAAGCAGACACTTGTAATTTTTTTGTCTATATATACAAATTTTGTAGCATAATATAAGGCTGCTTCATAGGTAATTTGGTTTATAAATTTGATATTTATATATCTATTAAATTCTATTAGAGTTGCAAATATTTACCATACAATCAACTCGTACCGTTAATCTTTAATATATTTAATCTCGATCATTCATCATATATATAAATCTTAATCATAGATAGATTTGAAAAGATATTCAATATTTGTGTACACTAATTGATCCACATCTACACCTGTTAACTTAATCAAAACTAGCCATATGGCCTCCCCTTATTATACCAAAATGGTATACTACATTGCTTAGGAGAAATATGAGGTGCTTCTTTATGTTTTGACTCCAAATAGTAACATTTTAGTCTTAACCGTCCATGTTTTCATATAAAAACTCCTCTTTCATTTTTTTGGAAATAGAACATTCATTATTATTACAAGAGTTTCTTTTTAAAAATTTTATTCTCCCTTCTTTCAATACGTTTACACATTCTAAACCTTGATAATAAGTTCAAGATCAATTTAGGTTGCATTGAATGAAAAGACAGTCTCCATCTTTTTATAACTAGTACTACATTTAACATTAGTATTGTCATTATTTTTGTCAAAATGTTTCTTAAGATATGTGTCCCTAACAATTGGTATAATAAAATATATGAATATTTTTCATGTTGTGGAATCATGTTCCCTTTTTTGGGTGGTTTTCCAAAATAAAGTAAGTCAGTTTGATCCAATTTAACAAGTGTCTTTATTATGTTTTTGTTTTTGGGTTGTTCTTGTTTTATTTGATTGAGCTCAATTTGTTAGATTAACTTGTTATAACTTATAAAACATAAATGAGTAATCAGGTTTTAAGCCTAAAGTGCCCTTTTTCTAGGAAGAGTAAATAGTTATAGGTTTGTTTAGTTTTTAGATTCATTGATTGCTTAGGATTATATTGTTTAAAATACCTTATCTATTCTAACAAGTTTTTTTTAATGAGCCTATAAACTTAAATATGAATTCGTTTCTCTTTTAATAAAAGTGAGATGGATAAGTTCGTTTTTTATATTTTTACAATTAAGGTCCAAAAATGGAGAAGATTCCCCAAAACCTGAATATTTAATTGAAAAAGAGTATATAAGGTTTTCTTTTGGGCCTAGACCTAAAATAACCATTTCTATGGTTAATTGCAATTTGTAATTTATGTTATAGTTTTTTAAACAAAAATAAAATTTGTTGGACACATTACTTCTTTAACTAATTTCAAAAAGTAATTTGGGCCTTAATTCCAAAGAACTAAAGTTTAGATGATACTTTTAAAACTAAATCGAGAAATTATCTAGAATAAAAAAACTAAAATTTAAGCTTCAAACAATTAAAAATAAATGAAAAATATTGTTCTTTTCTTTAAGTTTTTTATTGCTTGGCATAGAGAGAGAGAGAGAGATTTTCTTATTAGTCCAAATCTCAAATCACTTTTAGGGGTTACAACTAGGCTCGGGCTTGGCTTGGCTGGCTAAAAATCAACGAACCACTAGCCCCAGGCAAGCCTCAAGTCAGATTTAGGCTTGGGCTACCCAATCCTGACCCGACTCGAGGCCCGACCATTCTAAACAAAACAAAATTGTTTTGCACCTTTCGTTTAAAAAAATTGATTAGAACGAGTCAAGTCAGGCTCGGGCTAGGGCTGCCTCTAACCTAGTAGAGTTTGGGCTCACTGCCTCCATCCTAGGCGAGCCTCAAGTCAGGCCCATTGGCATCTCTAATCACTTTCCTTCTTAGTGGTAAATAATAAAATCAAATTTCAAGCCCATTTCTTTTAAAAATAAACGAGAAAAAAACAACTTATTATATATTTTCATTAATTCTACCAAAACTTTCTACAGTTTAAAGATCTTCTAAAAGCCCCTATGTTTTGGTTTTTTTTTAAAAAATTAATTAAGTATATATTGAAAATATTTTAGAAGATAGTAATACAACTTTCGGAGTTTTTACACTCCCTTCCCAAAGCATCCAACGACTGCTCATCATCATGCTTATCAAAACAACTACACATCTAAGCCACTACATTAACAAATGACGATGATGTTTCAAGATTGGTGAAGGTTCTGGATAAAAGAAGCAAACTTCTCCCTCCTCTGCAATCCAATGCTCGTAATCTTCCCAAATTGGGGTTGTAATCTCTAATGCTGATGGAAGCTATGTTTCGCAGCCGACACTCATAGGTGAGAAGGTTTTGTATGGTTCTTCTTTCCTTGCTCCTTCTTCATTTGATCAATTTCATCTCTCCTCAGGCTAAGTTTGATGTTAAGATTCTCTCATATCCTTATGACAATGGATATTGCCTTCTTTTAGGGGAATGGAGAAGGGCCTCTGATCAGGTTTTTTCATATTTCTTCTTGAATTGTATTTCCTTTCTACATCTTACACATTCGATTCTCCCTTAAGCAATTTCAACTTTCTCTTACTTTAATTATGTTTATGTGCTTTGATTGTCTTGCATGCTCTTGTGTTGAAACACTTATCCTCTTAAACATTCAGAGAGGCTCGGATGTTTCTTATACATGTTTAGTCAACATTATTCAATAGGATGAGCTCTCTAAGTTCTCATAATATTTCAGATGCAAGAACCTCTTTGGGTGATTTGATTCAACTAAATCTTCTAAGATTCCTTCGCTTCCACAACCAATATATACAAAGCCCTAAGGATAGGACATGGATATGCAAATATAGGTTTCAGCTGTTTGAGTGATTGGATAGTATTTGTACTATCTCTATGAATGTGTTCCCAAGATTTAGCCATAGACATCTGCGAGATATAAAACCTCATACATAATTGATGCAAGGACATGTGAAAAAGAGATGATCTCTTGTTTCCACATGGATCTAGCATATTGGACATATTCTGTCCATTTGTAAATACGACATTCTATCTGTTGTATTTAGTCTATTTTGGATTGCTAGCCATGATATAAAGGATACTCTTGTTGGACCCCGATTTTTTGAGTGAAACTTAGAAATATAAAAATTATGAAATAAGTATGGTTGTATACAAATTTTGTAATAGATTTGTTTATATTTTAAGAAATTGATGAGAAAAAGAATGGAAAGATTTTGATGACTTTGAGAATTAGATGTGTAAAAGAT